>SKCR01045218.1:0-133928 GCA_019454045.1 Zanthoxylum bungeanum | reverse complement strand
AATAATACAATATCATTTACAAACAGTGACGCTATGGGACATAATGTCTAACACAATGTGCAGGGCCTGAGAAACAGTAGGAGACTCCGTCATGGGGAGGTTGACTTATGCATGGGTAATAGAGCAAAACTTGCTGCATTATGCATGGGGACTTATTCATTAGTTTTGCCGAATGGTTTAGTTTTGGACTTAAAAGATTGTGTTTTTATACATTCTCTAGTAAAGAACATCATTTCAATTTCTTGTTTATATAATAAAGGCTTTTCATTCCTAATAAGTTTTAATGAATGTTCTATTTATTTCAATGAAATACAATATGGAGATGGTATTTTGAATAATGGTATCTATGTCTTACAAACTAACAAAAAATGTTCAACCTCTAATATATACAACGTTAACTCGAATAATCTCAATGAATCACTTCTATGGCACAGTCGCTTAGGTCAATCAATGAAACAAAATTAACTAAGCTACATAAGGATGGGTATTTCAAACCCTTCAAATATGAACCTTATGGAATTGTGAGTCTTGTTTACTTGGTAAAATGACAAATTACCCTTCAAAGGTAAAATACAGCGTGCAACGGAGACATTAGAACTCATACATTCTGATGTATGCAGACCATGTAAGTCACCGCTAGAGGTAGATTCTTCTACTTCATTACCTTTATCGATTATCACTCGCGATATGGGTATGTGTACCTTATGCGGTACAAATCTGAAGCCTTTGAGAAATTCAAAGACTTCAAAGCTGAAGTAGAAAACCAGCTTAATAAAAGTATTAAGCCACTAAGGTCTGACCGAGGTGGTGAATACTTAAGCAACGAATTTCAAGATTACTTGAGAGAAAATGGCAAGTTTCCCAATGGACTCCTCCGGGAACTCCACAACATAATGGGGTCTCCGAAAGGAGAAATCAGACATTATTAAATATGGTCCGATCAATGATGCCAGACACGGATCTACCTCTTTCATTTTGGGTTCTTGCTTTAGAAACTGCACCACTACTACTAAACCAAGTTCCTTCAAGACTGTTAGTCAAACACCATATGAGTTATGGTATGAGAAACGTCCTCGTCTTAGTTATCTAAGAGTTTGGGGATGTGACGCATATGTCAAGCTCAGACCAACTAACAAATTGGATGATAGGGCAGTTAAATGTAATTTTTTAGGATATGCCTTGAACTCAATAGCATACGTGTTCTATGTCCCAAATGAACAAAGAACATTTGTCTCACGAAATGCTAAATTTCTAGAGAATGAATTCCTTCTCAAGAAATATAGTGGGAGTAGACTTGACCTCGATGTGGTACGAGAAGAACAAACTAACATAGAATTAAACCCCAGGCCCCTCAAAAGGACAGCAACGGAACAACCACAAGGTTATGAACTCTGAAGGTCGGTAGGGAAAGACATGAGCCTGAAAGATATGGTTTCCATATTGATGAGGAACATGATCAGGTCATTGATAATGACGATCCCACCAGTTATGGCGAAGCAATGCGTGACATTGATTCAGTCAAGTGGCTTGAGGCCATGAAATCCGAAATAGACTCTATGTATTAGAATCAAGTCTGGAGCTTGGTAGATGCACCTGAAGGGATAAAACCCATAGGCTGCAAGTGGATTTACAAGCGTAAAACTGATGCAGAAGGCAACATCCAAACCTATAAGGCTAGGTTGGTGGCGAAAGGTTATAGACAAATCCAAGGAATTGACAAAGAGGAAACCTTCTCGCCTGTTGCAATGATAAAGTCATTCGAATTTTACTGGCACTAGCTGCACACTTTGATTATGAGATTTGGCATATAGATGTCAAAACAACTTTCCTTAATGGGAACCTCGTAGAGGAAGTCTATATGACACAACCTGAGGGGTTTGCATCTAAGGATGATCATAATAAAGTATGCAAGCTTAAACGATCCATTTATGGACTCAAGCAAGCCTCCAGAAGTTGGAATATACATTTGATGAGACAATCAAAGAATTTGAATTCATAAAAATGTAGACGAGCCTTGTGTTTACAGGAAAAATAGTGGGAGTGCTGTTGTATTTCTTGTATTATATGTCGATGACATATTAATCATCGGGAATGATATTCCCATGATGCAAGCCACCAAGCAATGGTTATCTCAGAATTTCTCCATGAAAGATTTGGAGAAGCAGCCTACATCTCGGCATTAAGATCTACCGTGATAGATCTAAGAGGTTGTTAGGACTTTCTCAATCTACGTACATAAATAAAGTTTTGAAAAGATTTAAAATGGAACATTCCAAAAGAGATAATTTACCTACTTGTCATGGAATCAAATTATCTAAGAAGCAATGTCCACATACTCATTCAGATAGAGAGCGTATGAGTATGATCCCTTACGCTTCAGTAATAGGATCGATCATGTATGCCATGCTATGTACAAGACCTGATGTCTCTTATGCTTAGCATAACGAGCAGGTATCAGGCAAATCCTGGTGAGCAACACTGGGCAGTTGTCAAAACAATCCTCAAGTATCTAAGAAGAACTAAGGATGTGTTTTGACATACGGAGACTGTTCTGTGATGAAAGTCATTGGTTACTATGATGCGAGCTTTCAGACCGATAGGGATGACAGCAAATCGAAAACAGGATATTTGTTTACTTTGAATGGCGGTGCTGTTAGTTGGAAAAGCTCAAAGCAGTCAACTACAGCTGACTCCACCACTGAAGCCGAGTATATTGCAGCATCTGAGGCTGCTAAAGAAGCAGTCTAGATAAAGAAGTTCATCACAGAGCTGGAAGTGCTTCCTGCGATAAAGAATGGCGTCACGATGTACTGTGACAACACGGGCGCCATTGCTCAATCAAAGGAACCAAGGTCCCACCAGAAATCCAAGCATGTACTCAGGCGATTTCATCACATCAGGGAGATTGTTGGGAGAAAAGAAGTTATTATAGAGAAAATACCCACATAAGATAATCTTGTAGATTCTCTGACTAAAGGGCTGACTCAACAAAAGCATGATAGGCACACCCGAGAGTATGGTGTCCAGATTCATACTAGTTGGCTATAGTGCAAGTGGGAGATTGTTAGGGATATGCCCTATACCAAACTTGTGGATGGGCTATATGTACATGTATTTGTAATATTTTCATTAATTAATAAAATGGCAATCTTTATTATACATGTCTTACATAACTTATATGAATCATCAACACTGTAATAAAGCCTTGTGTGTAATAAGACGATGGCTTCCACGCGTTATGAGAATCATAACTCTTAAATGTTCCTAGTCATAGTTTATGAATAATCTGGGCGTTCACAAAATGGAGAGACTACCATGATGATATGATCCGCCCTTGAGTAGGGTAGCCGATCTCATAGGCTACTAGCGGAGATCCGTCCGCTTGGTGAATCACATGGATGCATGAGTTGCTCGTGTCCATCGAACTGACCGCCAAAAGTTTTCATATGGAGTGTTTATCCCATGTGTCTGTGAGAACTTTCATGTATCGATTATATGACATGTCCTTAGACTTGAGGTCTTTACAATCTTATGTGGGATCAAATAACTTTGACATTCTCCTTCCCCGGTTCAAAAGATCCGATCATAAGGGTATGATTGGGTCATTTGTTGAAACACATGAAGTTTATAAAGATACAACAAGAATCACCACTCTCTCGGATAATGTTTTCTTATAAGAGTAGTATTCCAGTTCGCGGGTTGATATGTGTGATCAGTGCTTGAGACTGTAGCCACAGTGGAAGAATCATGTGAGATTCTTGGGTTATCATGATTCATGACACTATCAACATCATACATTTGACCATATGGGTAGACATTTTCCGTACCCTAAGTTAATAGGTGGGGATATAGTGAGGCGAGGGACCGTATCATATGTAAATCGCATACAGAATGGGTATATATATCTTTCCTTCTCATTTGGGGGCCTTGGCATGTTGCTAGATGTCAACCTTGGTCATTGAAATCGAACAACCATCTTATCAGAGGATAATTTATGTTCGATTAAATTATCACGATTCATTTCATGTCCAACTTGAGGGGAACCCAAAAGGTCACACACAACAAAGTCGAAATCAATGGTTAACAGTGCACAATACATATTTAACAACATATATATTGCTGTGTTGTAGAAATTGTTAATAAATGGTTAATATGTTTAATTATTGAACAGATCATTTATGAGGTTCCATAGTGGCTTAGGGATTGGTGAATGAAGATAAGGGCACTTTGGGAATTGGAATAAAAAAATTTCTATCACGTGAATAGTACCACGTGAATAAACCGCGTAAATAGTAATTTTTTTTATATTATTTTGTTATTTGTTTTGAATTCCAATTCGTCCCAAACTCTTATTAGGGTTTTATAATCTCATTAAACCACTAAATTAAGATCCATGGCTAAGATTAAATTGTCTTTTATCCCACATCAGATTCTTAATTAATTTTGCTGTCTTTAGAGCACTATATAAACCCAAAGAATTCTTCACAAATTTTTGCACGAAACCTTTCAAATCTTGGGTTTATATAAGTGAGCAACTCTAAAGTTTTAAGAGTAAGCCACTGATTTTGAGGATCCTTAAGTCTAATTGACTAGAGGAACCTCGAGTTAAAAGTTTTGAGGTATTTGCCTAGGCTAGCACCAATGGCAAAATACCCTGCACTCAAGGCATAGTCTTGCCGTTGAGTTTTGGCTTTAGTGTGTGCATCTTTGGAGGCCACACACTTGGGTGGCTATTTGGAACGTGGAAGAGCTTGCTGAGTTCGAGAAAAGCTTGTAGATTGGAGGGAGGACTGGAGGAGTCTACGGTTCAAGTATGTATTTTTCTTTCTTTATTTTAATTAGAGTTCTTATGATTGCTAGCATGTTTAGTTTTATGTTCTTTGCATGTTTTATGAGTTTTATGCTTAGAAAATATAGTAACATGCCTAGGCTTGTAGAATAATAAAAACAAATGGGTCTTGGGCAAAGGGAAAGCGGCATCATAATTTTTATTTTCCGCTGCGCACTCGCGACCACTTCCCAACAGTGGTATCGG
Source organism: Zanthoxylum bungeanum (assembly GCA_019454045.1). Classification (NCBI taxonomy): domain Eukaryota; kingdom Viridiplantae; phylum Streptophyta; class Magnoliopsida; order Sapindales; family Rutaceae; genus Zanthoxylum; species Zanthoxylum bungeanum. Next base: position 128,893 of record SKCR01045218.1, on the reverse strand, counting down.
TGCGCCGTTTTTGTTTTGATTAGTTTTCTCACATTTGAACTCGAAATTGGGTGTGTATAAGCTCGTTGGAAAGTAACACCCTGAACTTAATTTTAGGCACAAGTTTTGCATGATTTAGTTAAGATTTGAATTGTGAAATTGCATTTAAAGTTCACGCGTCTGCAGAAAAAGGTGAATAATAAATTTAATGAATAAAATAATTCCAACATATTAAAACTCATATGCTTGATGATTCTATGTATGATTAGAATTGGCATGATTATTTTAGGGTGCAAGCATCTAGAGACTTTCTAAGAAATAGAGAGTGTATTGATTATCTCTTAGCTAAGTAATTATTCCGTGATGAACTTAGAGATTTATTACCTTTAAGGATAATAAATATAAATCACTTGTTTATAATAAAAGACATTATAAAAGATATAAGTGGGTTGGGACCAATGGGTTAATAAAAATTTCCAAACTAAATTTAATTTAACCACTAGAGTTAGATAATGATTTGGTGTCTTCCTTCACTCACTACCTTTTTATAGCAAAAAGGAAAAGCTGTGAAGACATCTAGATAATCATTTACTCAAAGCTTACCTTAAAGCATATTTAAAGTGTTGGAAAAATTTGGAGGATCTATTGTTTATTCCTGTCACCAAGGCAAAAAGAGCCTAAGAGGTAAGGGTATTTAAGAGAGTTCGCTCCACCCTCCCTCTGGGGAATTTTCAATGGAGGAATCCAGTTGAAAGTTATTCACTTAAACTTGCTAAAATCCTCAATAATAATTTAAGTCTAAAATTTTGCCTCCCATTGTAAAGTATAGACCCAAATGGCTTAAACTGTATTGGTAGTACTAGACTTTACCAGACTGACCAATACCAATTTGTCCCTAAATCGTACTATTGATAATGGTTTGACTTTCCTAAGTCATAAGACGCAGCGATCCTTAGGCGTGGTCTTATAACTTAGTGGCAAAGATTGTTTGTCCACAAGGACTAGTATAAGCTATGGCATGTTTGATTACCCAACCTAATGATCAAAGAAAAGGAAATTTATATCATAAATTGGTTGGGAACCTACCTAATTATCGTATTTGATAATGACCGGTCCTAGTCGGAGTTATGAAATGATGATAATGGGATCCTTACCCACAAGAAATCCATCATATTGGGGTTGATGCGATTTGCTTAAAATTTTAAAACAATTGAGTGGGAGCAACTTCATAATATTAAAAGCTCATGTTATTATGAAACATTAATGAAAACATATTCATAATTTTAACATTTTCTCTTAACAGGTGGGTTAAAATATTTCACAAACATTCAAATGGCAAACAAAATATCACTTTATTCCATCCTTGATGAGCATAAGCTCAAATGGGACAACTACAATGACTGGTTTAGAAACCTTAAAATTATCTTACGACAAGAAAAGATTTTCTATGTTCTTGAAAGACCATTTCCCCCCCGAACCCGCAGAAGATGCTGACCAAGATACATTTGATGCTTGGAAGAAACACGTCGATGATGATGAGCAAGCAGTTTGCATAATACTTGGCTCTATGTCGGACGAACTTCAGAAAGCTCACGAAGATATGGATGCTCAAACCATCATCTTTCACTTGAAGGAGTTGTATGCAACTTCCGTTCATACCGTGAGATTCCAAGTGTCATGTGCCTTATTCCAAATAAGGTATAAGAAAGGATCTGATAGTGGACATGTGCTTAAGATGATTGGCCACATTGAAAAATTAGCAAACCTCGGGTTCATCATGGATCATGAGATAGGTGACGATCTAATTCTTAAGTCCTTACCAAAAGAATTCTCTAACTTTATTATGCAGTTTCATCTGTCTGATAAAGAAGCTACTTTAGCAGAATTGTACAATCTGATAAAGCAAGCAGAGAATGACTTGAAACCGGAGCTTAAAACCTCCGTCATGCTTACGGGTACGGACCTGAAGCCATGAGTCCCAAAGAAAAATAAGGGCAATGCCAAGGCTCCAGATCACCTAACGCCCAATGGTAAGGTGGAGAAGAAAAGGAGAAATGGGAAATGTTTCTTTTGTTGAAAGAAGGGTCATTGGAAGAAAGACTACAGATCCTTGAAAGCCAAGGAAGCTAGGGAAGCCCAAGAGGCCAAGAAGCCCAATGCTTCAGGTATGTTGTATATGATTGAACTATATTCTCAAAACTCTGAACCTTCTACTTGGGTGCTTGACACCGGTTGTGGGACTCACTTGTGTAACAATGTGCAGGGCCTGAGAAACAGTAGGAGACTTTGTCATGGGGAGGTTGACTTACGCATGGGTAATGGTGCAAAACTGGTTGCATTGTGCGTGGGGACTTATTCATTAGTTTTACCGAATGGTTTAGTTTTAGACTTAGAAGATTGTGTTTATGTACATTTTCTAGTAAAAAAACATTTTTTTTCAATTTCTTCTTTATGTAATAAAGGCTTTTCATGCCTAATAAGTTGTAATGAATGTTCTATTTATTTCAATGAAATAAAATATGGAGATGGTATTTTGAATAATGGTATCTATGTCTTACATGTTGGAGTTTCTACGGCCCCGAGGATCGAATATAAAGCAAGAAACATAGTGCGAATACAACGAGGGAGTTACGGAATACTTACATCGAGCGGTTGAGCGATGCGGTGATCAACAAAACTTTATTTTCTGCCCTTGTGAGTGCTCGACAGTGGCAGTTTTGCCTCTCCATGAATTCGGCTTTGGATCATCTTCTAAGCAAGCTCCAAGCTTGTGTTTATTCCAAGCTCATGGGTGGACTTCCCTATCACCTTCGTATGTCTCTCGGAGTGCTAGCTCTTGATGATTTTGCCACAAAATCATCACACTTTTGTTTCCCATAGCTCACGGCAGTGAACAAAACCAGAAGAGAGAAAATGGCAGTTTTACCGAGAGAGAGATGAAGAGAATGGAGAGAGAGAGATGATAAATGTGTTATTAAATTGGTAATTGATTTTCAAAAAATCATATACACAATTTTTGGCTTTTAAAAATTCAAACTAATTAAAGCTTATAACTACCAACATCAACTCCCATCAAGTCACATCACTCAATCAATCAAATTGTCACATCACTCAAAGTGACATGATTTGACGCTTGATGTGACTAGCGATTTGACGCTTGATTTCACTTGCGTGCCGCACTCGAATTCGAAACGCGAATGCGATCGCAAATAATCTCGGGCTCGGGTTCGCTAATTCCAAATTAACGAATTTTCCGTTACGACGTAATTAAATGATTATGCCTAGCGAAATCACTATTCACGTCACTAACGAATTAATTCTAAATTAATTCGTTCGCCCGAATTAAAATCTAATTTTAATTCTGCGTCGAAATCCAATTTTGTATAATATATCTAATATATTTTTTATCGATTAATTCCAAATTAATCGTTATATCCCTTTAATTGATATTTTATCCCAGATAAAATATCTCCTCAATTAATACTAGATTAATTTTCTCTCTCATCTGATTAATCCCAGATTAATAAAAGTGCGAGTCATACGTCATCGGTGAATCTTCGGGAAGCGACCTATGAGATACCCGGATATGTTGGCAGTAAATTCGGTCGTCGGACTATCCGAACATGTAAGTACCTAGTACTACGTTTATACCGATTTACAAGACAATGTTGGCTTCTAGCAAAGCGCCATCCATACCCAATTCTCCAGAAATATCCTTACATGAATATAAGGATCTATATCAGGCGTGGTATACGTAGTATTGTGTATTTCGATCCAGTATCGGATGTCACGTGCTAGGCCTGGGGCTGGAAATGTGTCTGCCCCGTACGAAGCATATGTCGGATCTCTGGTAACTAGTCTCTATAATCGGATATACATGACCTAGTCATAATATCCCGATAGCTGCAGCATTTAAGAGAACTAGTCTCGTAGCCTACGTGACCATCATCTCCATATGACTGGAGTGATACTTCCGTCTTGACATCACACCCAACACACTACGATTCTCAATATACCCAGAAGAGGCTTACACAGAAACCGGTTAAAGCCCTAGACGACCAAAACCAAAGTATATTGATTGTCGCAAGTATTAGCGGTGCAAGTCTCAGGTTAAGACCAAATACACCTACCATGATTTCGGACTTCCATAGACACATAGTCATACTACAAATGGAATTCCGAGGGGGTCTATCCAGAGCGAAGATGTTTCCCGTACCATTGGTAAAACACAACCTCCTATTACACTTGCATGAGTATCATATACCCAAATATTAGAACTATGACGTTATGCCCTCACACACGCGCACAAGTGTAATACTAGTCTTTTACGCATTATCGATGTCAAATCTTGATAATACTCTGACTAGGGATATTTAATGATTTATCCTTCGTGGATTGATACTGTCTCATATCATTCTCAATCTAGGAACAAATCATAAGGACCTCCTATCATTTATATATCTAGGTGATCTAATCACAAATGATAAGAGAGTAATCTCCTTTGTCACATAGTTAATTTGTACAACAACACTATGATATGTACAAATAGTGACGCTATGGGTCATAATTGTCCAACAATCTCCCACTTGGCCTATAGCCAGTCACTCGTGTGTCTGACACCCGAACTATGTACGGTTGGCTCAAACTGCTGAGAAAAGGCTTTCGTTAGCGGATTTGCATGATTATCGTCTGATGCGATTTATACGATCATTATATCGCCACGATGTATGATCCGAACGAATCAGATGAATATCGAATTATATATCTGGATCGTTGATGAGACCGTTAATTCTTTTGCATGTGTTGAAGCCTAGCTCAGCTGCTAACAGAACTATATTTAATCTAATTAGATTTGTTATCGACCCAGAAGGCTTCTATTGTTGCCTCAGCTGCAGCAATAACCCGCATTTGTTGTTTATCTGGTAACAGTATCTTGCTTGGAAGATTTCCAGCTCACTGTTCTGTTATTCAAACTGTAAAGTACGGTTTGCGACTTATATTCGTTTTATCGGTTTGGTAACTTGTAGCAGTGATCCCAGTCACTTCAAGTTATCCATCTCCATAGTATAACACAGCATCCTTAGTTCTTTAAGATACTAAGTATGTTTTTAACTTCTATCCAGTGACTATCACATATGATTGACCCGATTGTGAATTCATATGCTCAAAGCGTATGAGACACCAGGTAACGTACATTTTTCAATGTACGAATTCTCGGAGAGTTTTTTCGAAAGCCAAGCTTTCACCGATCATATTATGGGAATGTCATTTCCAAGAAATGACATATTATCATTATTTATAGGACAACCATTGTCAGTGCGCTCCCACTAAACTCCTTATATACACAAGAATCATTTTCGTTTTGAATTAAATCATATACCATTATGATTACATCAAAACGATAATTCCAAGAACCTATGTTTGCTTTAATCCAAACATGGATCGAATAACCTGCAAACCTTGTTTGCTAGTTATGTTACGACAAAACCGACAGGATGTTGTAAACATCCTCCAAAAGGTTTCCTTTTAAGGAAAGCGATTTTCCCGTTTAGCTGACATATTTCATAAATGAAACATGCAGCATTAGCAAGAATTATCCAAATGGATTCCAAGGCAACAGGTAAAAGGTTGAATCGTAATCAACACAATGTTGATAACGATACCTTTCCGCTAAAAGCCTAGCTTTATACGTTGGTATGTTGCCATCAATGTATGTCTTCCTTGAAGACTTATAGTACCAATAGGCACAATGTCTTGTGGTACATCAACTAGTGTCTAAACATAGTTGGTATACATGGAATCCATTTCGGATATCATGGCACTTTGCCATAAAAAAGAGTCGATACCTTGTATCACTTCCTTATACGTAGTCAGTTGGTGTTCCTCTATAAGATTAACATCTTTATGAGGTGAGATCAGAAACCCATACCCCATGTTATTTTCTGACTCTCTCCGACTTACGCGGTTCTTGTGTATTCGAAGATTACTGGTATAGTTTCATCCTTGATGAACTATTTGTGTTCCATTAAGATTCGGTGCCTGGAATAGTATTACTCCGATTTTCATCGAGTTTTACTATCCTCCCACTTACCACTGCATATAGGTATTCCTCTTAGGAAAACCGCATGGTGAGCAACAATTAAATTGTTCCCTTGTGAGTTGTATAAGTACTATACTTTGGTATCCCTAGGATAACCTACAATTGGAACTTATCCAATTTGGGTTTTAGTTTGGTATCATCCAAACGTATGCCTAGCATACCCAAATTTTCAGGAGTGTGAAACTCGGTTTCTTTCCTGTTCATATTTAATATGATATCTGTCAAACAGACTTTTATGGAACCTTATTCTAAATAAGTTCTGCACTGTTTATGCTTATCCGTTGAAGGAAATGGTAGCTCAGAGCGACTCATGATTAACCTTATCATATCCAACAAGATTCGGTTACTCTGGTTCAGACACACCGTCAGGATGATGTGTTCCGGGAGGAGTCATCTTTGAAAGAATATTTTACACTTTCAAGTATATTAGAAACTTATTGCCTAAGTATTTTCCATTACGGTCTTACCGTGACGGTTTAATACTTCAGCCGATCTGTTTGTCTATTTCGTGTCGAAAACTTTAAAAGTTTCCGATTTGTGTTTCAAAGAAACACATAACCATAACGCGATGCCACATCCGTAAAGGTCACGAAATATTCATATCCACATCTAGCCTAGCTAGAGATGGGCCCACTTGCTTCACTATGAACTAGGGCTAACAGATCGGTGGCATTTACACTTTTACCAAGTAAAGGTGTTTTAGGCACTTTGCCTAATTAATTAGATTCGTAGACTTTATTTGAATAGAATCAAATCAGTCCGAGTGCCCACTCTTCAAAAGTGTGGATATACGATTCTTGTTTTAGTTGTGTCCCATACAACAATGCCACAATTGAGTTTCTTCTGATCAAATCGGTTTGAGCTATTTGTTTGTCATGTTATATATATTTGAGATCATATTTATATTCAAAATATAAATACTGTTATTCACATCTAATGTGTTTATCTCAATATCATCTTTATATAATAAAACACTTTAGTGTTCTAGAATATAAAGGTACACCCGCAGCGGGTTATACACTGATATAGAGATAATGTTTTTAGTCAAACTAGTTACATTATAACAGTTTCCAAATTTAGGTAAACACCCGAAGGGTAGTTCCTAAACTTAGGTATCTACGGTTAAAACAGCGACTTTCGTCCCGTTTCCAATTCGCAGATAAATCTCAATTGAAGTCAGTATCTTGCTCATAGCAGATTCTGAACATCAATACATATATTTATGTATCACACTAAGTATCTAAAATCCAATTTTAATACTAGTAGTGAATATATTTATGACAAACATATTTGAAGTCAGAGCCTTGCTCGTTCTTCAATTCTTTCATGCCTGCCTTGTCCAAACGGCAGTCACGCTTCCGCGATCCCGTTTGCCACAATTTAAGGCAGACATTTTAGGATATGTCATTTATCTTCCCAGAAGATTATAATTATTTTGCCTTTGCCCTTTTCCACATTCCAGAAGCCTTTGGCCTAGCCTCAGGTTTCTAGAATATCGAAGTAAGGTGCGACTAGCGCTACTTGTCTTATTGCAAACTTTGACTTTATCTCCTTGAGAATAGTCATTAACTCTCCAAGAGTTATTTATTGCAATTGAGTACTTCTAAAATCTAAGTATAGATTTATGAAGATCCTTCAATTTCATTATCATACTTTAAGGATCTAACCCCTAGTTCTGACAAAGAAATTAAGGAGTCTACTGCGACAAGCTTAATGGATTAAGCACTAAAGTTATCATTACATAAATCTTCCAAAGATTATGTTCTACTATTTGCTTAACTGCGGGCTTAGGCCTAATATGTTATTTTATCAAATAAAGTAACTTATTAGTTTCCAGGACCATCCTGAAACTTTATTATCCAAGTCTGAAACATATATCTTATATATGCCAATACATCCAATGTATTGCCTAACCTTTTTCCTCTGAATCAACTAAGCCTTGGCTTTGGCACAACAAACTTAGTGATCCCAGTTAAGCGGAACCCATTGACCATGGAAAGCTTCGTAATCAATATCGATGGACAAGAAGTGGTCTTGACTTTGGCCAACAAACCACAACTTGGACAAAACACTGATATGGAACAAAGCTCTCGTGATTCAAACACATCATCGATGGACAAAGGCCTTGACTTTGGCCAACAAACCAATGCCAGTCTTGGATCTTGAGTAAGAATCACTCAATGGAAGGAAAAACGCTTAATATTTTGCGAGGGTTTTTCGAGTGCAAATTGGCAACCAATTTATTATCTTTGTTAAGGTCTCATCATCATACACCCTTAAACATGCATTCTAAACACATATTAAAGCGCGTATAATAAAATAATAATGATACGCGGATGGATACTTTACACATTGATCCTAGATCAAATCTCTCTGTTTCTCTCTCCCGCTAGCACATGTATTACTTCTACCCGTTACACTACACTTCTAAAGAAACCTCATTTACATTGAGGGGAATATGTGAGAAGAGAATACAAAGAGTAAGGAGGTAATAAAGCTGGACACGTAGGTCCAATTAATAAATTCCAAATTTATTACAACAATTTCTAAAATTGCCCCACCCATCTAATATCCATCCGATATACATTATTCATGCATCGCAACCATGTATTCACACAAGCATGTTATCAATCAATCTAATCAAATTAATTAATTTGATAATTAGTGACCATCCAATGTTCAAACAACGATTTGATTTTGCTAGAGTCAAACTCGTTTTTGCGAATAAGTACTTAAAGTACGAATTCTCGAATTAAATTAAACTACAAAATTACATCCAATTCAATTTGTATTTAATATTAATTCGCTATTTAATTCCAAATTAAATACTACACTTTATTTAACGAACCTTTTACGATTTAAATTCCAAATTTAATCGTTACGGGTCTCAAAGCCCGATTCACGTCCAACGTTAATTTAATTAAAGTCTAATGGACTTTTAATTAATTTCTTAAGGCGTGGACTTTTGGTCAACTCGGGTCAAACCGATAACCAAAGTCCAATCAAGGAGTAACCCCATAAGCCTAGAAATCAATTTAGGCCCATTAGGCCCAATTAAACTTTAAAGGTCCATTAGTCGCATTTGGGCTTTATGGAGGCGGTTTTGGGCCCAATTGGATCCAACCAATTTAGCCTAAACCTAACTTGGTACAACCAAGCCCAATAAGCCCAATAACAACATTACAAGCCCAATTTCCAAAATTAGCCCAATTCAATTAAATTACAAAATCCAATTTCACAATTTAATTACCTAAAGTGTATTACACAATTAATTACCCAATTAACATTTCTAAAACATCAATTAGCCTAATTAATCATGCTCATCAACATCAAATAGTGTCCAACACAATTTAATCAAAATCAAACCCAATTTTACATGTATAATTCTCGGCAATGAAGGGGATTTTGTGTTCGATTCGGTTTCAATCCAATTAAATCCACAATCGACATTAAATCATCATACCCAATATGATTCCAACTCATCCAATGATTAAAATCAAAAATTCACCAAGACAAATTAGGGCATGACATTCGGCCAAGCCTCATATTTTGGGCAAATTTGTTCCAAATAAAATTTGATCAAATTGATCCAATCAATCTTCAATTAAAACATATTTAAGCATACTAATTCATCCAATTTCATTAAATCATGCTCAAAAATATTTTACCCAAATTTTAAGCCCTAATCGAATTTCATGCTTTTCAATCGCTCTGATACCATTGTTGGAGTTTCTACGGCCCGAGGATCGAATATAAAGCAAGAAACATAGTACGAATACAACTAGGGAGTTGCGGAATACTTACATCGAGCGGTTGAGCGATGCGGTGATCAACAAAACTTTATTTTCTGCCCTTGTGAGTGCTCGGCAGTGGCAGTTTTGCCTCTCCATGGATTCGGCTTTGGATCATCTTCTAAGCAAGCTCCAAGCTTGTGTTTATTCCAACTTCATGGGTGGACTTCTCTATCACCTTCGCATGTCTCTCGGAGTGCTAGCTCTTGATGATTTTGCCACAAAATCATCACACTTTTGCTTCCCCTAGCTCACGGCAGTGAGCAAAACCAGAAGAGAGAAAATGGCAGTTTTGCCGAGAGAGAGAGAGGGAGAGAATGAAGAGAGAGAGATGATAAATGTGTTGTTAAATTGGTAATTGATTTTCAAAAAATCATATACACAATTTTTGGCTTTTAAAAAGTCAAACTAATTAAAGTTTACAACTACTAACATCAACTCCCATCAAGTCACATCACTCAAAGTGACATGATTTGACGCTTGATGTGACTAGCGATTTGACGCTTGATTTGACTTGTGTGCCGCATTCAAATTCGAAACGTGAATGCGCTCGAAAACAAGCCCGGGCTCGGGTTTGCTAATTCCAAATTAATGAATTTTTCATTGCGACGCAATTAAATGATTATGCCTCACTATTCACGTTGCTAACGAATTAATTCTAAATTAATTCGTTCACCCGAATTAAAATCTAATTTTAATTCCGCGTCGAAATCCAATTTCGTATAATATATCTAATATATTATTTAATCGATTAATTCCAAATTAATCGTTATCTCTATTTAATTGATATTTTATCCCAGATAAAATATCTCCTCAATTAATCACAGATTAATTTTCTCTCTCATCTGATTAATCCCAGATTAATAAAAGTGTGAGGCATACATCATCGGTGAATCTTCGGGAAGCGACCCATGAGATCCCCGGATATGTTGGCAGTAAATTCGGTCGTCGGACTATCCGAAAACGTAAGTACCTAGTACTACGTTTATACCAATTTACAAGACAATGTGGCTTCTAGCAAAGCGCCATCCATACCCAATTCTCCAGAAATATCCTTACAGGAATATAAGGATCTATATCAGGCGTAGTATACGTAGTATTTCGTATTTCGATCCAGTATCGGATGTCACTTGCTAGGCCTGGGGCTGGAATTGTGTCTGCCCCGTACGAAGCACATGTCGGATCTCTAGTAACTAGTCTCTATAATCAGATATACATGACCTAGTCATAATATCCCGATAGCTGCAGCATTTAAGAGAACCAGTCTCGTATCCTACGTGACCATCATCTCCATATGACTGGAGTGATACTTCCGTCTTGACATCTCACCCAACACACTACGATTCTTAATATACCCAGAAGAGGCGTACACAGAAACCGGTTAAAGCACTGGACGACCAAAACCAAAGTATATTGATTGTCGCAAGTATTAGCTGTGTAAGTCTCAGGTTAAGACCAAATACACCTACCCTGATTTCGGACTTCCATAGACACATAGTCATACTACCAATGGAATTCCGAGGGGGTCTATCCAGAGCGAAGATGTTTCCCATACCATCGGTAAAACACAACCTCCTATTACACTTGCATGAGTATCATATACCCAAATATATAAGAACTATGCCGTTATGCCCTCACAATGCGCACAAGTGTAATACTAGTCTTTTACGCATTATCGATGTCAAATCTTGATAATACTCTGACTAGGGATATTTAATGATTTATCCTTCGTGGATTGATACTGTCTCATATCATTCTCAATCCAGGAACAAATCATAAGGACCTCCTATCATTTATATATCCAGGTGATCTAATCACAAATGATAAGAGAGCAATCTCCTTTGTCACATAGTTAATTTGTACAACAACACCATGATCTGTACAAATAGTGACGCTATAGGTCATAATTGTCCAACAATACAAACTAACAAATAATGTTCAACCTCTAATATATACAAAGTTAACTCGAATAATCTCAATGAATCACTTCTATGGCACATTCGCTTAGGTCATATCGATGAAACAAGATTAACTAAGCTACATAAGGATGGGTATTTCAAACCCTTCAAATATAAACCTTATGGAACTTGTGAGTCTTGTTTACTTAGTAAAATGACCAAATTACCCTTCAAAGGTAAAGGACAACGTGCAGCGGAGACATTAGAACTTATACACTGATGTATGCGGACCAATGTCAGTCACCGCTAGAGGTGGATTATCCTACTTCATTACTTTTATCGATGATCATTCGTGAGATGGGTATGTGTACCTTATGCGGTACAATTCTGAAGCCTTTGAGAAATTCAAAGACTTCAAGGATGAAGTAGAAAACCAGCTTAATTAAAGTATTAAGTCACTAAGGTCTGACCGAGGTGGTGAATACTTAAGTAACGAATTTCAAGATACTTTAGAGAAAATGGAATTATTTCCCGTGGACTCCTCCGGTAACTCCACAGCATAATGGGGTCTCCGAAATGAGAAATCAGACATTATTAGATATGGTCCGATCAATGATGCCAGGCACAGATCTACCTCTTTCATTTTGGGGTCTTGCTTTAGAAACTGCAACACTACTACTAAACCAAGTTCCTTCCAAGACTGTTAGTCAAACACCATATGAGTTATGGTCTGGGAAACGTCCTAGTCTTAGTTATCTAAGAGTTTGGGGATGTGACGCATATGCCAAGCTCACACAAACTAACAAATTGGATGATAGGGCAATTAAATATAAGTTTGTAGGATATGCCTTGAACTCAAGAGCATACGTGTTCTACGTCCCAAATGAACAAATAACATTTGTCTCTCGAAATGATAAATTTCTAGATAATGAATTCCTTCTCAAGAAATATTGGGAGTAGACTTGACCTCGATGAGGTACGAGAAGAAAAAATTAACATAGAACTAAACCCCATGACCCTCAAAAGGGCAGCGGCGGAACAACCATAAGGTTATGAACTCAGAAGGTCTGGTAGGGAAAGACATGAGCCTGAAAGATATGGTTTTCATATTGATGAGGAACAAGATCTTGTCATTGGTAATGACGATCCCACCGGTTATGACGAAGCAATGCTTGACATTGATTCAGTCAAGAGGCTTGAGGCCATGAAATCCGAAATAGACTCTATGTATCAGAATCAAGTCTGGGACTTGGTAGATGCACCTGAAGGGATAAAACCCATAGGCTGCAAGTGGATTTTCAAGCGTAAAACTGATACAGAAGGTAACATCCAAACCGATAAGGCTAGGTTGGTGGCGAAAGGTTATAGACAAATCCAAGGAATTGACAAAGAGGAAACCTTCTCGCCTGTTGCAATGATAAAGTCATTCGAATTTTACTGGCACTAGCTGCACACTTTGATTATGAGATTTGGCATATGGATGTCAAAACAACTTTCCTTAATGGGAACCTCGTAGAGGAAGTCTATATGACACAACCTGAGGGGTTTGCATCTAAGGATGATCATAATAAATTATGCAAGCTTAAACGATCCATTTATGGACTCAAGCAAGCCTCTAGAAGTTGGAATATACCATTTGATGAGACAATCAAAGAATTTGAATTCATCAAAAATGTAGACGAGCCTTGTGTTTACAGGAAAAATAGTGGGAGTGCTGTTGTATTTCTTGTATTATATGTCGATGACATATTAATCATCGGGAATGATATTCCCATGATGTAAGCCACCAAGCAATGGTTATCTTAGAATTTCTCCATGAAAGATTTGGGAGAAGCAGCCTACATCCTCGGCATTAAGTTCTACCGTGATAGATCTAAGAGGTTGTTAGGACGTTCTCAATCTACGTACATAGATAAAGTTTTGAAAAGATTCAAAATGGAAGATTCCAAAAGAGGTAATTTACCTACTTGTCATGGAATCAAATTATCTAAGGAGCAATGTCCACATACTCATTCAGATAGAGAGCGTACGAGTAGGATACCTTATGCTTCAGCAATAGGATCGATCATGTACGCCATGCTATGTAAAAGACTTGATGTCTCTTATGCTCTTATAATAACACTAGGTAGTTGTCAAAACAACCCTCAAGTATCTGAGAAGAACTAAGGATGTGTTTTTGACATGCGGAGATTGTTCTGAGATGATAGTTATTGGTTACTGTGATGCAAGCTTTCAGACCGATAGAGATGACAACAGTTCACAAACAAGATATCTGTTTACTTTAAATGGCGGTGCTGTAAGTTGGAAAAGCTCAAAGTAGTCAACTACAACGGACTCCACCACTGAAGCCGAGTATATTACAGCATCTGAGGCAGCTAAAGAAGTAGTCTGGATAAAGAAGTTCATCACGGAGCTAGAAGTGCTTCCCGCGATAAAGAATGGTGGCACGATGTACTGTGACAACACGGGCGCTATTGCTCAATCAAAGGAACCAAAGTCCCACCAGAAATCCAAGCATGTACTCAGGCGATTTCATCTCATCAGGGAGATTGTTGAGAGAAAAGAAGTTATTATAGATAAAATACCCGCATAAGATAATCTTGCAGATTCTCTAACTAAAGGGCTGACTTAACAAAAGCATGATAGGCACACCGAGAGTATGGTGTCCAGATTCATACTAGTTGGCTATAGTGCAAGTGGGAGATTGTTAGGGATTTGCCCTATACCCAGCTTGTGGATGGGTTATATGTACATGTATTTGTAATATTTTCATTAATTAATAAAATGGAAATCTTAATTATACGTGTCTTACATAACTTATATGAATCATCAACACTGTAATAAAGCCATTGGAGTAATAAGACGATGACTTCCACGCCTTATGAGAATCTTTACTCTTAAATGTTCCTAGTCATAGTTTTTTGAATAATCTGGGCGTTCACAAAGCGGAGACACTACCATGATGATATGATCCGCCCTTAAGTGGGGTAGCCGATCTCATAGGCTACTAGCAGAGATCCATCCGCTTGGTGTATCACATGGATGCATGAGTTGCTCGTGTCCATCGAACTGACCGCTGAAAGTTTTCATATGGAGTGTTTATCCCATGTGTCTATGAGAACTTTCATGTATCGATTATATGCTAGTCCTTAGACTTAAGGTCTTTACAATCGTATGTGTAAATCAAATAACTTTGACATTCTCCTTCCCCGGTTCAAAAGATCCGGTCATAAGGGTGTGATTGGGTCATTTGTTGAAACACATGAAGTTTGTAAAGATACAACAGAGAATCGCCACTCTCTCGGATAATATTTTCTTATAAGAGTAGTATTCCAGTTCGCGGGTTGATATGTGTGATAAGTGCTTGAGACTGTGGCCACAGCGGAAGAATCATGTGAGATTCTTGGGTTAGCACGATTCATGACACTATCAACATCATACCTTTGACCATATGGGTAGACACTTTCCGTACCCTAGGTCAATAGGTGGGGATACAGTGAGGCGAGAGACCGTATCATATGTAAATCGCATACAGAATGGGTATATATATATTTCATTCTCATTTGGGGGCCTTGGCATGTTGCTAGATGTCAACCTTGGTCATTGAAATGGAACGACCATCTGATCGGAGGATAATTTATGTTCGATTAAATTATCACGATTCATTTCATGTCCAACTTGAGGGGAACCCAAAAGGTCACACACAAAAAAGTCGAAATCAATGGTTAACAGTGCACAGTACAAATATAACAGCATATATGATTGCTGTAGGAATTGTTCATAAATGGTTCAATGTGTTTAATTATTGAACATATCATTTATGAGGTTCCATAGTGGCTTAGGGATTGGTGAATGAGAGAGGGGTACTTTGGGAATTGGAATAAAAAAATATTACTATTCATATGAATAGTAATTTTTTTTTTGCTATTTGTTTTGAATTTCAATTCGGCCCAAACTCTTATTAGGGTTTTATAATCTCATTAAACCACTAAATTAATATCCAATGACTAAGATTAAATTAGCTTTTATCCCACATCGGATTCTTAATTAATTATGTTGTCTTTGGAGCACTATATAAACCCAAAAATCCTTCACAAATTTTTACACCAAAACCTTTCATATCTTGGGTTTATATAAGTGAGAAACTCTAAAGTTTAAGAGTAAGCCACTGATTTTGAGGATCCTTAAGTCTAATTGACTAGAGGAACCTCGAGTTAAAAGTTTTGAGGTATTTGCCTAGGCTAGCACCAAGGGCAAAATACCTGTGCACTCAAGGCGTAGTTTTGCCTTTGAGTTTTGGCTTTGGTGTGGGCATCTTTGGAGGCCACACACTTGGGTGGCTCTTTGGAACGTGAAAGAGCTTGCTGAGTTCGAGAAAAGCTTGTAGATTGGAGGGAGGACTGGAGGAGTCTTCGTTTCAAGTAAGTCTTTTTCTTTCTTTATTTTAATTAGAGTTCTTATGACAGTTAGCATGTTTAGGTTTATGTTCTTTACATGTTTTATGAGTTTTATGCTTAGAATATATAGTAACATGCCTAGGCTTGTAGAATAATCAAAACAAATGGGTCTTGGGCAAAGGGAAATCGACATAATAATTTTTATTTTCTTCTGCGCACTCACTGCCGCTTCCCAACACAATTAGCATCCAATACTATTAAATTAAAGTCCAATGGGCTTTCAATTGATTCTTTAGGCATGGGCTTTGGCCATTATGGATAAAACCCAAAATGCCAAGGCCCAAGTTAGGAATCACCATATGTCATAAAATCAATTTAGGCCCATTAGGCCCAATTAAATTATTAAAGGCCCAATGTCATATTTTGGACTTTATGGAAATGGGTTAGGCCCAAATATGATCCAAGATCAAAATTTGGCCCAACCAAGCCCATTAGCCTAAATACAACAAATTAGATTAATATATCATTCCAAATTACATATTAATCCATTTCAAGTGTAATTAACACAATTAATTAATTAATCTAGTATTTCCAAAACACTAATTAATCTAATTAATCATGCTTAACATCAAATTTATGTCCAACATAAATTAATCAAAATCAATCTAACATGCTTCACACTCACGGCAATACATGAAATTAACATCCAATTTTGATTTCAATCTAATTAAATCAACAATTAACATTCAATTCATGTGAATCAACATATCCAATTGTCTAATTCAAAAAATTAACCATGAGCAATCCTAGGGTAATTTTCGGCCATGATGAGAAATTGGGGATTTTTTATCTAATCATTTTTCTCAATTTCAAAGATGCACAAATCCAATTCAACATCATATAAACACAACCAACTCATCAATTTAGGCAAAATCAAGCTCCAAGCATAAAATCCCAAATTAAAGTTTACAAACCCTAGAATCCAAATCAAGCTTAGATCTCGCTCTGATAGAATTATTAGTGTCTTAGACATGCCACAGGATCTCTAAGAGTGATTATTGTGTGAATTAATTAAGAAAGTTGCAGAATACTTACATTGATTTGGATGAGAAGTTTCAAATAATTTCATTGAAGATGGAAGCTCCAAGCCCTCTTTTAGTGTTTCCAACACTTGGGTGAGTCTCTCTATCACCTTGTTTGACTCCTTAATGTGCTAGCATACTTGAATTTTTTACAACAAAAATCCATGGAGAAAGAAGAAGATCACGGTTTTGAGCTTTGGAGAAGAAGGAGAGATGTTGTGAATAGTGAATTCATACACTTCCAAAGTTGACAAAATTAATTTATAGTTAGGTTGAGTGTTGATATTGGTTTGAGTGTTATATAAGCAAAGCCAAACTTACTTTTAATAAATCAAATCCATGATTTTAAGCCTAACCACTTCCATCATATGTCTAACAAGTGATGTAAGTCAAGTGGGTCCCACCACTTTTAAATTCTAAATTTAAGTCGGCTAACTCAACATGCAACTTCGCTTGGGTCCGGTTTCGTTTAATTCTAAAATAAATGAATTTTTCGTCGCGACGTAATTAAATCCAATTTAAATAAATAATAATGCCTAGTAAAATTATTACGAAAGTCGCTTGCGAATTAATTCTAAATTAATTAGTTTGCCCGAATTAAAATCTAATTTTAATTCCACTTTGAAATCTGATTGCATTTAATATATCAAATATATTATTTAATCGATTAATTCCAAATTAATCGATCTCTCTCTTCTATCCAATTTTATCCCAGATAAATTCTTGCCGCAATTAATCATATATTAATTTTCTCTCTCTCTTAATTAATCCCAGATTAATTCTATTCGAGTCAAATGTCATCGGTGAATCTTGGGGAGGCGACCCAAGAGATCCCTGGATATATTGGCAGTAAATGCAGTCATCAGACTATCCGAACACGTGCGTACCCGGTACCACATTCTTACCAATTTACAAGACATGGTTGGCTTCTAACAAAGCACCGTGCCTACCCAATTCTCCAGAAATATTCTTTTAAGGAATATAAGATCTTTAACAAGCGTAGTATACTAAGTAATTCGTATTAAGATCTAATATCGGATATCACATGCTAGGGCTGGGGTTGAAGTTGTGTCTGCCCCGTACGAAGCATATATCGGATCACTAGCAACTAGTCTCTTTTATGATCAGAAAGTCATGACCTAGTCATACTTTCCCGATGGCTATAGCACTATAGAGTACCAGTTATGTATCCCTGTGTGATCATCATCTCCATATGACTGAAGTGATACTTCCATCTTGACATCACACCCAATACACTACGATTCTCACTATACCTATAAGAGGTGTACACAGAACCTATTAAAGCCTCGGATGACCAAAACCAAAGTTTACTGATTGTCGCAAGTACTAGCGATGCAAGTCTCAAGTTAAGACCATATACGCTTACCCTAATTCAGATTCCCATAGACACATAGTCATACTTCCAATGGGATTCCGAGGGGTCTATTCAGAGCGAAGCTGTTCCCGTACCATCGGCAAACAGAACCTCATATCACACTTGCATGAGTATCCAATACCCAAATATATGAGAACTATGCCGTTAAGCTTCCATAACCCACACAAGTGTAATACTAGCCTATTCCGCATTATCGATGTCCAGTCTCGATAATACTACGACTATGGATATTTAATGATTAAACCTTACGTGGATTAATATTGTCTCATATCTTATTAATCTGGTATTAATCATATGGACTTTTATCATTTATATATCCAGGTAATCCAATTACAAATGATAAAAGAGCAATTTCCTTTGTCACATAGTTAATTTTGTACAAGAACACCATGTTCTTTATAAAATAGTGATGCTATGGGACATAATTAGCCAACTAGAGATGAAAGATTTCTTTGAATATAAGGCAACAAACTTGGAGAAAATTAGTATATTCAAGCCCAAAACCAGCTAAGGAAGAGGAGAGCAAGATATAAGAAGTAATTTGAAGAGAAATCAAGTTGATTTAAGGTAAGAATTATTTTTACCCAAATCTCTAAAATTTAAGTTTTGATGTGGTTATGATTATTTATGGTTGTTGGTGTACATAGTGTCGTATTAAGATGATTATTGACTTAGGAAGATGATTATATTGAGTTGTGCATAAATTGAGAAACTCTTGGGAATTATTTGATTTATGGATTATAAGATTTAATAGGCGTGTTGACATTAGTGTCTTTGATGGTGTTGTTGGAATGTTATTGCTGGTGATTTGGTGCATTATAAATGTGTAAAATGGTGGCTTCCTTCTTGTGATGTACTTGGCAGTGAGGTAAGAGTGGGAGGTTGTTTTGGTTGTTTGATGAATACTTGAAGCATATTGAAGTGTAATTATAGTGCTAATAAAGGAAGAACAAGTATATGTTATAGTATATGAAATGTATATTCATTGCGCGCACCAAGTGGTCGACAAAATGTCAAGCCTAGATTAAATTAAGAAATTAATCATGTTTTGTGTCTAAAAATGTGTGTTTATAATACTGAAAAAGCCGATAGGGATTGCCGAATTGAAGGTATTAAGTAGGATGACAAACTAAGGAAGTTAAATAGTGAAGTTAGTTAGCGACGCTCTCTTGACAGGTTATAAAAAATTACTTATAAGTTGAATATTTGATGTCTAGTTAATGAATAGTAAAGTAAACTAAACAAAAATGAGAATAACTTATCCAAAAATCAGAATTTTTGGACTTACGATGAGGCCAAACTGGATTTTTTAATATAAGCATTCTATAGTTCACTACATTCTATTTTTATCCAAACAATTCCTGAAGATTGACATATAATCTAATTTTTAGTAATCGAACTAGAAATCCGTAAAAAGAAATGATTTAAGGCCGCACTCACCCCTCGCAAGGGAAGACCTCAAACCGTTGGGTTCAGAATGGTCCGTTACTTATGCCAGTTGTAATGAACGTGTTTACGCAATGATATAACAAAGTCTTATGCAACACATGCAAGATAATTCAAATAACACACAAGTTTGCACACCCATAAACATAAATAAAAATGAAAGCAAATGCATAATTCCACAAGTATATTAAACAAAGATGCGTGATAATGTATATTAATAATAACAATAAAAGTGTTAATATTAAAGAGAGATAATTAAACACATGATGCAAAAAAGAAATAACCAAAGAGGCAAACATGCATAAAATATGATGAAAGAGTCTGTCCAGTGTGTGTGCGTTCATGTAGCGTTCGAGAATGCGTTCGAACGGGGTGAGGCAGAATGCTTGCGTTCGTGTAGCGTTCTGGAATGCGTTCGAACGGGATTATGAAAATGACATCTATAATGACCTAAACATTCGGATTCGGCTACATAATTTATGTTTGGGTTTCCATCCGATATACCACAAAAGGCAACACTCAAGTATTAACACAATGCAATCATTGAAATAAATGTGAAGTGATGCGGCAGAATAAATGAAGATAACTAATGGAATGAATACGAAGTGATAACCAAATAAACAATAGAAAGGCGTATAACTAAATAAATAACACAAAGGAAATGCACGATGACGAATACGATAAATAAATAAATAACAAAAAGGGGAAAAATAATGGCAGAATAAAAGGAGAAGAGATGCGACCAAGAGACTTGGCCGACATCTATATGGGACCTCGTATGCCTGGCTGGACGTATTTCACATCCAACCAATCATACATCATCCGGCGCGGCGAAATATCATGGTAAAGGCTGCCTTCAGGCATTTCCCGCAAATGGGGTGACCTTTAATCCGATGTAAGTAGCCCATGCGCACTAAATAAAGATGAATAAATAAATAAAGGAACAACAAGAAATGAATAACGGAATAAAAGAAAATAGATGCAACCAAGAGACTTGGCCGACATCTATATGGGATCTCGTATGCTCGGTTGGACATATTTCACATCCAACCAAGCATACCTCGTCCGGCGCAGCAAAATATAATGGTAAAGGCTACCTTCAGGCATTTCCCACAATTAAGGTTACCTTTAATCCGATGTAAGTAGCCCATGCACACTAAATGATAACGATGAATAAATAACTAACAGAACAACAAAAAATGAATAGCGAAATAAAAGAAAAGAGATGCGACCAAGAGACTTGGCCGACATCTATATGGGATCTCGTATGCCAGATTTGACGTATTTCACATCCAACCAAGCAAACCTCGTTCGGCGCAGCGAAATATCATGGTAAAGGCTGACCTTAGGCATTTCTCGCAAATGGGGGGACCTTCAATCCATTGTAAATAGCCATGAGCACTAACAATCAGCGATAAATAAATAAATAATGGAATAACAAACGGAAAGTAAATTACGGAATAATAAACACAGACAGTAAATGAACATAAAAATAAATAATAAAGATATTAAAGAAATCAAATGTGACCAAGGGACTTGGCCGTTAGTGTGGGATCTCGCATGCCCGGTTGGACGTCTTCCACGTCCAACTAGGCATACCGTGTCCAGGATAACAAGACGAATATTAAAGAGAGGACCCTCAGGTCTTACCTTTTTAGTCACTTCTCGGAAGTGCGTTGAGACTTCGCCGGAAGGATTAATGCTCCGCTGTTTTTTTTTGTTCGCTGGTTCACTATTTTCGCTCGCTGTTTTCTTAGCTGTTTTGGACTGTTTTTTGGAGTGGTTTTTTGCACTATTTTTGGACTATTTTGGGGTGTATTTCGGGACTGTTTTTGGATGCTATTTTTGGACTGGTTTACTCTCGGTTTAGGGGACTGGTTTGTTATTTTTTTCAGTTATGTTTTTGGCCAGTGTTGATCGGTTTTTTGGTTTAGTTTCACGCTGATTTACCCTTTTTTGTCTACGCTTGGTCTTCACGTGGTTTGTTGGCTTTTAGTTGGTGGAGGGGTAGTTAATTTGGTGAGTTGCTTGGTCGGTCAGTTTTTGGCTCAAGGGTTGTTGCTTTTATGCTTGGTCAGGGGGGGTGTTGCTTGGTCGTTTGTGTGTGTTGGCCGATGGAGGGGCTGTGGCTTATGGTTTATTTGTGAGTTTGACAAGTGTATCTTGAGAGAGGTGAGTGGCTACTTTTATTTTTGGTTTGTTGCTGAGTGCAAGTGTCTTGTGTGTGTCGGTTTGGTGAAGGGTGTTGGCTACGTGTGGCTTCTTGTTATTCACGTTTTTGTGATCTCGCTGTGTGTCGGTTTGGCTTAAGGGTTTTAACGTGTGTGCATTTGTTTTGGCATTTGTTAATGGCTTTGGTAAATGGGGGGAGCTGTTGCGTGTTTAGGGTTTATATTTTTATGTTGTTTATGATTCAGTGTGGAGAGAAGATAAGAGAGGCCGTGAGTTTCTGAGGAAAAGATGAGAGAGGGCGAGAGGTAGAGAGATGAGAGAATGTGTGATGATTTTTTTTTAGAAGAAGAGAGGGGCTGCTATTTTTGAATGAGTGAGTGAGGGACGTGTGTGGCTACCGAGAAGAGAGTCTTCGGGTTTGGTTAGGTTATGTTTTTATAGTTGTGTGCTAGGGTTAGGGTTGTGCTTAAGGTTTTGTCTTGTAAGGAAATAAATCATGTAAAAAAGGATGTATTTTATTAAGTTATTTAGGGAAAGAATTTGTGTAATTTTGGTGGGGATTGAATTCAAAATATTATTTAATTTGGAAGGGGATTTGGAGAGATTTGACATGTGATTAAAATGTCTTGGATCGGTCTTGGGTGTGTGGACCTAAAAGGGTTGCATGGGTTTTGAATGGGCGTGTATGAGTATGTGGGCTTTTATTGGTTGCGGGGGTTTTGGGCCGAGGCTAATATTTAAAACAGAGATCAACTAAGCGAACCCGAGGCGAAACAAATGAATTAAATTTGATAAGGTATTAATTTTTAATTTTTCCTTCCAACATCTGTTTCCCGTGACTTCCGCGACTTATCAGGTAGTGCCTCCGTACGAGGCTCATCATTGGGCTTTATGCAAAAATACATTGCCTACAGTCGCCTCCACTTTGATGGGACTTGTGTAGTGTGCGACAGTGACAATCCTATCAAAGTCATGCATGCATTTTTACTTACTTGGTTCGCCAGCTGTCGCCGAACTTACCTGTTGTTTTGAGATACTTTGAACTGAGTTGATCTGTTGGTGAGGTGTTTCGACCCATGGTTCATTCCCGAACCGTTACTTGAGAGATGGATGGTTCATTTCCGAACCGTTACTTGAGAGGTGGTTCATTCCCGAATCGTTACTTGTATGAGATGCTTCGATCTCCGGGATTCATTCCGAAACTGAAGTAATAATAAGGGCCTCTGACCCTTCATTCCCAAAACTGCTGATAATGTGGGCCTGACCCTGGGATTCATTCCCAAAACTACTGATAACGTGGGCCTCGACCCTGGGATTCATTCCCAAAACTGCTGATAATGTTGGCCTCGACCCTGGGATTCATTCTCGAAACTGCTGATAATGTGGGCCTCGACCCTGGGATTTATTCTCAAAACTACGTAAAGAATGGGCTTTGTTCCCGTACTGTGTTGAGTGTGGGCTTTATTCCCAAACTGTTACTGATCTGAGATGGTTCATTCCCGAACCGTTACTTGAGTTGAGATGGTTCATTTTTGAACCGTTCATGAGTTGAGATTATTGCCATTCCCGACTTGCTCGTCCTAGGGTTAGGGTTGTGCTTAGGGTTTTGTCTTGTAAGGAAATAAATCATGTAAAAAATGGATGTATTTTATTAAGTTATTTAGGGAAAGAATTTGTGTAATTTTGGTGGGGATTGAATTTCAAAATATTTTTAAATTTGGAAGGGGTTTTGGAGGAATTTGACATGTGATTAAAATGTCTAAGATTGGGCTTGGGCGTGTAGGCCTAAAAGGGTTGCATGGGTTTTGTATGGGCGTGTATGAGTATATGGGCTTTTATGGGTTGCGGGGGTTTTGGGCCGAGGCTAATATTTAAAACAAAGATCAACTAAGCGAACACGAGGCTAAAGAAATGAATTAAATTTGATAAGGAATTAATTTTTGAATTTTTCCTTCCGACATCTGTTTCCCGCGACTTCCGCGACTTATCAGGTAGTGCCTCCGTACGAGGCTCATCATTGGGCTTTATGCAAAAATGCAGTGCCTACAGCAGTGAAACTTTCAGCTGCAAGGTTAAGCTTAAGTTTCCGCGGCCATACTTGCGCAACTCTAAACCTAGGTCCATAAAATTTGAAGGTACCCTAGATAATTCTAATGTTCAAGGAGAATGAGAGTCTATGCATTGCATTTTCTTTTGTGCCTTACGAAAGTAATCCAAGTTATAGAATTTATCAGTTATATTGTCTATAGATCGGTACGAGGACTCCCGACATTCACCTAAGCCATGAAGTATTCTCTGTTCACCGTAGCACTGTGAGTGGAGTACTTGATTTCAGATTTGATTCATTTCTTTATTTCTTTATTTGAGACTTAACGTTAAAAATTTTATACGAGCTATATTTGAGACTTAACGTTTTTATGATTCTATGTGATTTAAGATAGATTATGAGATTTTTATGAACATTGTGACTTTGGGTATACATGATTTTGATGAGTTGATATCAGATATAGTGTGATTTGATTTTCATAGATATGAATTTTATTTTTTGAATTGACGAACTATGGAATTGACAAATACAAATAATATATGCACATGTAGCATTATAGTTACAGGACTAGAGGACGGTGATATGTAAACCCACTGGATCCCTACCTACTTGATATGCGACATTCTTGAGTGCTAGTTCGGCGTGTGGGCGGATGACAATACTTAATGTCCCCATACGTCAGTTTTAGAGATCGGTTTTACAGAGCAGTTTTTCAAATCAGATTTTATATATATCAGTTTTTCAAATAAGTTTTCAGACTGGTATGTGATTTTAATATAGAACATTTTGATAGTTGATCCCTTTTATAAATCACTTTCTGATTGATCTATTTTCAAATGATTTTCAATAGAGAATCAAGATATGAGGTTTTTGGATTAAAAGTTATAGTTTTTGAGACTTACATAATGATTTTAATGTTACCTACTACTCGTCGTTTTATTATTTAATAGCTCTATTCATTGATTTCCCGTAACTCACTCTTTTCAAGTCTTCAGTTTTTCAGGTAGATACATTTGGTAAACCATAGTTGTTCATGTGTCCAAGATCGAGGAAAAAAAGAAGTTACTGCAATGACTAGTCGATCAGTAAAATCTGTTAGTCACATTCACCTATAATCCATATATATTGGTATGAGTTAATTCTAATAGTATATAATAAAAGATACAATACATAGACTTGTCATAATATTAATAAATTGTTCTTTTTCAACTAATTGGAATATGAAATAGTTAAGTATGAGTCAATAATGTTAGTATAATATAAAACATATTAGAGGATGTTATGTAGTATTTAGAGGCTTGGGGTGCTGGTGAGGATCCATCACTTGTCTCTTGAAGGGTGATGTTACAAGTTCAAAATATTCTGAAATGAAGTAGAAAAACAAACTAGGAATTCATCAAGTGCTTTCGATCAGATCGAGGTGGTGAATATATGAATGAAGAAATCTGATGTTATTTAAGGGAGAATGTGATTCTCGCCCAATATAACTCACTGGAACTTCTGAAGACAATGGTGAGTTTGAGCGAAGAAATCGTACTATATTAAATATAGTGCGATCTATGATTAGTTATACAGATCTTTCATATTACCTTTGGGTTAAGCTTCACTTACTACTACCCACAGACTGAACAGATTTCTATTGAAAACTATTTCTTGAACCCCATAGCCGATAGGGTATGGTAGAAATCCAAGTCTTATATATTTAAAGATTTGGGGTTGTCTCGCATCCGTTAGAGTAGCACATTGGGATAAACAAGCACCAATGGGGTATAAATTCAGGTTTATTTGATATCCTGAATTTTTTTTGGGATGTTAGCTCTACGATTATAAATAGTGAAATGTATTTATTGCTCATTTTTTCAATTTTCTTGAAAAGAAAATTTTGAGAGAAAGTGAGAATTGGAGAAAGATTGAACTCGATGAGTTCGATCCTAACATAAAAGAACCTGAGATGGAACTAGAGATCCAACTAGGTGAAGGATCATCGACACAGGTTCTACGTAGGTCAAGTAGATGTTGAGGCCACCACAAAGACTATTTTTTAGGTCTAATGTGAGCCTCGATGTCATCCTCTTGGAGAAGACAAATCCGACCATGTATAAAACATCAATATTGGATATGAATTCAGGAAATTGGTAAGAAGCCATGAAATCCGAAATGGATTATATACATGAAAATCATGTCTATGACTTGGTTAAGCTTCTTGAAGGAGTTAAACCTATTGGTCGTAAATGAGTTTATAAAAGAAAGTGTGGGCCCTATAGAAAGGTGGAAACATTTAAAGTCCAACTAGTAGCAAAAGACTGCACTCAACATCCTGGGATTGACTATGAGGAAACATTTTAACCAGTCGCCATGTTAAAATCTATTAGGATACTTTTAGTCATTGTTCCATATCACGATTATGAGATATAATATATGGATGTGAAAATCATGTTCCTAAATAGATTCCTTAAGGAGGCGATCTATATAAAACAATTCGAGAGTTTCGTATCCAGTGAGACTTCAAACTTGGTTTGTAAGCTCGAGAAGTCTATTTATAGACTTAAACAGGCACCCCGAAGCTGGAATCATCATTTTAATGTGATAATTAGATTATCTGGATTCATCGAGAATGAAGAATAACCTTGTGTTTATAAGAAAGTTAGTGGGAGCATGATATTATTCATTGTATTGTATGTAGACGGTACTCTTATCATTCGAAATGATATAATATTGATGAAAAGTGTAAAAGCCTAACTTTGGAAGAACTTATCCTTAAAAAACATGGTTGAAACTTCCTATATAGTGGGATAAGGCTCTACCGGGATAAAAAATGAAGCTTATAGGGCCGTTGTAATCAACGTACATAGAAAAATGTTAGAAAGGTACGAGTTTACAAATTGCAAGGTAGTCAATATACCATTTCGATACGGCATACATCTTTTGAAGAAAATGGAATCTTATACTGAGGAAGAGGGTGTTAGAATGTCCAACTTGTCATATGCTACTTATATTAGAAGCGTTATATATGTTATGCTATGTATATGATCCGAAATTAGTTTCGGTTTTAGAAAGACTAGTCGATATCAATATGGTCTGGGTAATAAGCATTGGACAGTTGTGAAACATTTCCTAAAATACCTTAACGGTATTAAGGATAAGTTTCTAATTTATGGAGAATATGTGCTACAACTTAAGGGTTATATAGAATCCGATTTCCAAGGAGATCATGATGATAGAAAGTTTACATGCAGATACATATTTAGCCTTAATGACAGTTCAGTTAGTTGGCGATGTTCAAAACAAATCTCTATAGTTGATTTCACCACCGAGGCATAATTTATAGCAGATTCGCTACAAAAGAAGCTGTTTGGATTAGAAATTTTATCACAAAACTAGGCATTGTGCTTAGTATTGAGGATTCGATCCCAGTTTACAGTGATAATAGCAGAGCCATTGCACAGGCTAAAGAGCCTAAAGCGCATTCCAATTCTAAACACATGGAAAGAAAATATCGCGTGATAAGAGAAATTTTCAAACGAAAAGACATAGTGGTCTTAAAGGTTCAAGGACAAGACAACATAACAGACGCGCTTACTAAAACCTTACCTCCAATTTTTTTCGATAAGCATGTGGAGGAGATGGGACTTCGGTACCATCCAGATTGGCACTAAACAAGTGGGAGTTTGTTGGAGTTGGTGGTTAGAGCGTCAATCCGAATAATGCATTGTACAATATATTTTATTATGTATTTAAAAAATATTTATATTTTAATTTCAATTTTTTTAATGATAAATTTTATTGTGTCATTACCTCGTAGTGCATATTGGTTTAATATGTTTATATTTTGAGAATGACACCGACTTTAGAATAGTCATGTAGTAATTTTGGACACTGGGTGTGGTCCAAAATTGGGATAGTGTTACTATTATAAACTATTTTAAAAATATATATTCATAGTCATTGGTTTTGGAATTTTGTCGGATTCCTATAACTTATAAGACTAGCACTTGTCGTATATTTGAATTGGAGTTCTAATTGTCTAACCCAATGGACCTTGAGCAATAGAAACTCGTATAAGCATATGGTATTCATTGAACGACTACTGAATGACACATGATTGATTCCTAATAGTTGGTAGTACACACCACCGTCAATAAGAATCTCCTTGATTCGAGTAGCATATGTCATCCTTTGACTATAGGATATCATTAACTTTTTGCGTGATCCTTCTCACTTTGATGCCATTTATATCAGAGACCTTTCATAGTCTGACCGCTAGATGTTCGTTGGGTGTAAACTGATGCACCGGTTAATTAATATGTATCAAGATATGATCTGTCGGCCTGTATGTTTACCATAAAAGGTTTAGATATCTATGTTTATCAGTCACGATTCTTAAGACTTTGGCCAAAGTCGATCACCTAGGGTTGATCGTATATACATAAGAAATAGTGTTCTGATTACATTAAGATAATTATATTTTAATTTCAATTTTGTTAATGATAAGTTTATTGTGTCATTATTTCTTAGTGCATATTGGTTTAATGACACCGACTATAAAATAGTCATATAGTAGTATTGGACACTAGGTGTTGTGTAAAATTGAGATATTGTTACTATTATAAACTATTTTTAAAATATATATTCTTAGTCGTTGGTTTTGGAATTTGGTCGGATTCCTATAACTTATAAGACTAGCACTTGTCGTATATTGGAACTGGAGTTTTAATGGTCTAACCCAAGAGACCATGAACAAGGGAAACCCGTATAAACATGTGGGTATTCATTGGGATGAATACTGAATGACACATGATTGGTTCCTAATAGTTGTTAGTATGGGTGGGCGCGGTTTGGTTTGGTTTGGTTTTCGCTAAAAACTGAACCAAACCATATTTTACGGTTGTAGGCACTACATTTTTGCATATAAGTCCCGAAGATGAGCCTCCAGCGGAGGCACTACCTTTTTATGTCGTGAAAGTCGCGAGAAACAGACATCGGAAGGAATATTGAGAATTGATGTTTTGTTGGATTTGATTCGCTCGTTAGCTTTGGGTTTGTCCGTCAGATTTCCGTTGCAACATTTCCTTGGCCCAAACACCAAACCCACGCCCATAAGCCCACCAAAACCAACCAAATCACACCAAGCCCACCAACACCAAGGCCCACGCCCATTACACAACAATTACCTCTCCTCTAACTATTCAAACAACCAAAATAACCTTCTACCATGCATACCCCACACATTTGACCTCAAATCTACCTTACCCTTCATTTTCCAAGCCATTTAATTCACTAACCCCACACCATTGACAAAGCCACCTCCTAATTAATGTCACCCCCTCCAAGTCAAAAGAAACCACCAATCATCCTTCCATTTTCAACAAAGCATGCCATCCTAATTAATGATATCCATTAATGCTAGCCTACCCAATGAATGCCCCCTCATTTGCCTATATAAAGAACCATTTGCTCTCTTGAAACACTAGCACATACTTAGCATCTTCGTAACACAAACACATCACAAAGACTCCCATTGTTCACACCAATCAGACCCCATTTCAGTCTCCTAAGGCCACGCCAATCCAGCAACAAATAACCAGCATCTACGCCAAGCAACTCTCATATTCTGCCATTCCACTGCTCACGCCAAACACCCCTCACTGCAGTCCTCTCTCACGCCAATTCGAGACACCAAACCAGCCCCTGAAACACTTCCAACCAACCCTCATTCTGCCTCTACTGCTCACGCCTAAACTGCCAAATACAACAGCCCACTGCTCACGCCAAACACCCCTCACTGCAGCCCTCTCTCACGCCAATTCAAGACCCCAAACCAGCCCCTGAAACACGTCCAACCAACCCTCATTCTGCCCCTACTGCTCACGCCTAAACTGCCATATACAGCAGCCCACTGCTCACGCCAAACACCCCTCACTGCAGCCCACTGCTCATGCCAATCAACCCATGCAAACCAGCCCCTGAACACGCTAAATACCCTTACAAAACTGCACTGAAAACCCACCATATTGCCCTCCAAACTGCATCACAAAACATCCCCATAATTACCGAAAATTACACCCAAAACAGTGGCCAAAATCGTCAAAACAGTGAACAAAAAACTGAACTTGGAAATCCTTGAATAACCGCATAAAAGGGCAGCCCAATACCCCTCAAACCATGACAAAACATCCCCTTAACACACCTGAAGCAGTGACCAGAAAATACAACAGAAATCGCAGCGAAACAAAGTGGAAACAGCGAACAAAATAGTAAGACAGCGGAGGAAAACATCGAACCAGTGAACCGGAGGAGTCACGGAGTGTTAGCCCTTCCGACGGCCGTATAACGCACTTCCAAGAGACGACACAAAAGGTTAGACCTGAGAGCATATGTTATATATTTTCCTCACATGAATTAGTGATTTAGAAAGCATGTTACTTATTTTCCTCGCATGAACTAGTGACTTAGAAAGTATGTAATTTATTTTCCTCACATGAACTAGTGATTTAGAAAGCATGTGATTTACTTTATTTCGCATGAACATTGTAAATTAGTATATGAAGTGATTCTGGGTGAATGGAATATGTGTTCTTTCTTGTGGTATATTGGATGGAAACCCGGACATAAATTCCGTAGCCGAATCCGAATGGACGGTATTATGGTTTGCACTTGGGATACAATGCCCCGTACCACTTGAGAGATTCACATATTCCATTTCATCCAAACTTGTATTCAAGCATGATTAGGCCATTAGGAGGTTATTTTATTTTTTTAGCATGCCTTAGTTATTTTATTTCGCAATAGGAGTTTAATTCACATCATGTTTAGATCGTTATTTGTCCAACATGTTTGTTGTGTGATATCATGTGTTTGCCGTTATGATAACTAGCTTTTAAAGCATGAAAACTTAGATTTAAGCCGTATACGATTTTAGGTGTTGGTTACCTTTTTGCAAATATATGTTGAGTAGACTTGGTTAAAATTGCACAAATCCTTTCATTACAAGTGACATAAGTAAGGGACCATTCCGAACCCAACGGTTTGAGGTCTTCCCTTTCGAGGGGTGAGTGCGGCCTTAAATTATTTTCCCGGGTCACACCGGGTGGCGACTCCATTATTGTCCGGTTTAGTCCCCCGTGGGCTACACCGTACTCCCAACTAGGCCACGAGCCTAGACCAGCATGCGTCGCCCAGTTTCTGTGTCCTACAGTAGACTGTTGAACACAGAAATCGGCGATGATATTCCGGGCTCGCGGCCGGTTGGGAGTACGGAGTAGCCCGCGGGGACTAAACCGGAGAATAAAGGAGTCGCTATCTGGTGTGAACCGGGAAAATGATTTAAAGCCACACTCACCCCTCGTAAGGGAAGACCTCAAACCGTTGGGTTCGGAATGGTCCCTTACTTATGTCACTTGTAATGAATGGATTTGTGCAATTATAACCAAGTATACTCAATATACATTTGCAAAAGTAATCTACATCTAAGTTCATATACAGCTTAAATGTAAGTTTGTATGATTTAAAAGTAAATTCTCATAACGACAAACATACAATATCACACAATAAACTGTTGAATAAATAACGATATAAACATAATGTAAATTAAATTCCTATTGCGAAAGGTAAATGACTAAATCATGCATAAAAATAACGTACTAAAACTAAATTATATTGAAAATAAAAATAACCTCGTAACGGCCTAATCATGCTTAAATACAAGTTTGGATGAAATGAAATATGTGAATCTCTCAAGTGGTACAAGGCATTGTATCCCGAGTGCAAACCATAATACCATCCATTCGGATTCGGCTACGAAATTTATGTCCGGGTTTCCATCCAATATACCACAAGAGAGAACACATATTCCATTCATCGGAAATCACATCATACACTAATCCACAATACTCATGCGAAATAAAGTAATAGAATAACTAAAAATAAAGGATAATAAATAAAAGGGGTGCCCTCAGGTCTTACCTTTTAAGTCACTTTTCGGGAGTGCATTTCACGGTGTCGGAAGGGTTATCGTTTCTGCTATTTTCCCTGGTCCGCTGTTTCCACTATTTTCACTGTTCACCATTCCCACTGTTTTCTCGGGTTCGCTGTTTTTCTGTTTTGGATGATTTTGGGATTGTTTTCTGTCTTGGTTTCGGCTACTTTGGTCGTCGTTTTTGGCCGTTATTATGGTGAATGCTTTACGGTATTATGGGCTGATCTTGGAGCAATTTTGGTTGTTAGTTTGCGTCCGTTTTGATGGTAATTTTCAGGCAGATTTCAGGGCAGTTTCGGTGATCAAAAGGGGCATGTTTTCAGTGGGCTGTGGCGTTGATTAAAGGGTGCAGGCTAGGGAGCTTATACGTGAGTGTATGGCTAGGCGCAAATGGGGTTGTTTACGTGAATTTGTTGGCTATTGAAATTGCAGGTGGCTTACGTTGGAAGGGTGTAGCGTGAAGGCTTGAGAGGTGTTTGTTGGTTGAAGGCACAGGTGGCTTGCGCTTGGCAAATGGGCGTGAAGGGGGTCACGTTGAAGGGCTGAACTGGTCCTACGTGCATGGCTGATCATAGGTGTGCATGAAGAGGAGTTTGAGGGCAGATGTTGTGCGTGAAGGTGGGCTTTGATCGCTTGGTCAGTGAGTAGTGGCAAGATGGGGGTGTGTTGGCTGCTGTGAAGTGAGTGAGGGCTGCTCGGCAACGTGAGGAGTTGAAATGGAGGGGACTGTGTGCTGTGAAGTGGGCAGTAGGCAGGCGTGTGCATGCGAGAGGGAGGAGGTGTAATGGGTGTTCACATGAAGCAGGCTGGCAGTGGTGTGGTGCGTGCAGTGGAATGTTATGCGCTGAAGGGCTGGTGAACGTGAAGCTTTGGTGGTTGCCGAGCGTGTTGAAGTTTGTTGGCTTTTCTTAAGGGGCGTGAGGGGGCTGAAGCGTCTTGTGCGTGGACTATTTTTAGGGTTTTGTGGCTCAGTGCATGGGGCTGCAGTTTGTGCGTGAGAAGGCTGGGCTATGTTGCGTGAGAAAGAAAGGCCTGAGGTGTTTGTTGCGTGATGATAGAGAGGGACGTGTGATGTGTCTTGTTATCATGGCTTATGTGAATGCAAGGGGACGCGTTGCATGGGGGAAGGGCGTGAATAGCTAGGGTTTCATGTGTATTTCTCTAGCTAGGAAGGGTTCACGTGGATTGAGCCTAGCTAAGGGCGTTTGGTTCTCGTTGGTTTCTCCATGCAACAAGTCCATTTGCATTCACATAAGCCATGATCAAGACACATCACACGGCCCTCTCTATCATCACGCAATAGCCACCTCAGGCCTTTCTTTCTCACGCAACATAGCCCAGCCTTCTCACACACAAACTGCAGCCCCATGCACTGAGCCACAAAACCCTAAAAATAGCCCACGCACAAGAACACTTCAGCCCTCTCACGCCCCTTAAGAAAAGCCAACAAACTTCAACACGCTCGGCAGCCACCAAAGCTTCACGTCCACCAGCCCTTCAGCGCATAACACCCCACTGCACGCACCACACCACTGCCAGCCTGCTTCATGTGAACACCCATTACACCTCCTCCCTCTCGCATGCACACGCCTGCCTATTGCCCACTTCACAGCACACAGTCCCCTTCATTTCAACTCCTCACGTTGCTGAGCAACCCTCACTCACTTCACAGCAGCCAACACACCCCCCATCTCGCCACTGCTCACTGACCAAGCGATCAAAGCCTACCTTCACGCACAACACCTGCCCTCATACTCCTCTTCATGCTCGCCCATGATCAGCCATGCACGTAGGACCAGTTCGGCCCTTCAACGTGACCCCATTCACGCCCATTTGCCAAGGGCAAGCCACCTGTGCCTTCAACCAACAAACACATCACAAGCCTTCACGCTACACCCTTCCAACGTAAGCCACATGCACTTTCAATAGCCAACAAATTCACGTGAACAACCCCCTTTGCGCCTAGCCATACACTCACGTATAAGCTCCCTAGCCTGCACCCTTTAATCAACGCCACAGCCCACTGAAAACACGCCCCCTTTGATCACCGAAACTGCCCTGAAATCTGCCTGAAAATTGCCATCGAAACGGCCGCAAACTAACAACCAAAATTGCTCCAAGATCAGCCCATAATACCGTAAAGCATTCACCATAATAACGGCAAAAAATAACGACCAAAGTAGCCGAAACCAAGACAGAAAACAATCCCAAAATCATCCAAAACAGAGAAAACAGCAAACCCGAGAAAACAGTGGGAATGGTAAACAGTGAAAATAGTGGAAACAGTGGACCAGGGAAAACAGTAGAAACGATAACCCTTCCGACACCGTGAAATGCACTCCTGAAAAGTGACTTAAAAGGTAAGACCTGAGGGCACCCCTTTTATTTATTATCCTTTATTTTTAGTTATTTTATTACTTTATTTCGCATGAGTATTGTGGATTAGTGTTGATGTGATTTCTGGATGAACGGAATATGTGTTCTCTCTTGTGGTATATTGGATGGAAACCCGGACATAAATTTCGTAGCCGAATCCGAATGGACGGTATTATGGTTTGCACTCGGGATACAATGCCCCGTACCACTTGAGAGATTCTCATATTTCATTTCATCCAAACTTGTATTTAAGCATGATTAGGCCGTTATGAGGTTATTTTTATTTTCAGTATGATTTAGTTTTAGTACGTTATTTTTATGCATGATTTAGTCATTTACCTTTCGCAATAGGAATTTAATTTACATTATGTTTAGATCGTTATTTATTCAACATTTTTATTGTGTGATATTGTATCTTTGTCGTTATGAGAATTTACTTTTAAATCATACAAACTTACATTTAAGCTATATATGAACTTAGATGTAGATTACTTTTGCAAATTTATATTGAGTAGACTTGGTTAAAATTGAACAAATCCGTTCATTACAAGTGACATAAGTAAGGGACCATTCCGAACCCAACGGTTTGAGGTCTTCCCTTGCGAGGGGTGAGTGCGGCCTTAAATCATTTTCCCGGTTCACACCGGGTGGTGACTCCTTTATTCTCTGGTTTAGTCCCCCGCGGGCTACTCCGTACTCCCAACCGGGCCGCGAGCCCGGAACAGCGTCGCCGATTTCTGTGTTCTACAGTCTGGCGACTCCACTGGGGATAGAGAATCGGCCCCGAAATAATGTCTTGTAATTTTTGTGATTTGTGCTTTAATTAACCATGTCTACTGTGGGTTAAGGGAGTTTAATCAAAGGCAAATATTAAGGCTTGGTAATGGTTTGATGTCTTCCTTCACTCACTACCTTTCTATAAGGAAAAGCTGTGAAGGCACCGAGATAATCATTATCTGTAGCTTAATGTGACAGACTAATTTGGAGGACTAGTTGTTTATTCCTGTCACCAAGGCAATAAGAGCCTAAGAGGCTTGGGTATTTAAGAGAGTTCGCTTCACCCTCCCTCTGGGGAATCTACAATAAGAAATCCATTTGACAGTTAGTCACATACAGTTACTCGTTGGCACGTACCGTAAGGTATAAAAAAGGTGCGTTCACTTGGTCGTTTGAACCCTTGAATGGGGAGTCCTAGTTGTGAACAATCCTTCGTCAGCGAGAGCCTTTGTTTACACTCCTGAAACCTACACGTGAACCATAGTTATATGACCAGTAGAAGTTATTTCTGTATGCTTGAGTTTAGGACCATCATCATTTGGATTCTATTGGACCTTCTGTCAAGAGATATGAACTTGTTGGACCATTTAAACTAGGCCAAGTTCGTGTCCTTTGACAATTGGGCCAAAAGCTTCTAAATGCTAATGGGCCATTGTGTGTTTGGGCCTTTTATTATTTGAAGTTGTTTAGCCATGTTATCGCAAAAGTATAAACTTGTTGGGCCATTTCAACTGGGACAAGTCTACACCGCAGGCAAATGGGGCAGTCGAGGCAGCCAACAAGACAATCAAGACGATACTGGCCAAGATGACAGAGAACTACATAGATTGGGCTGATAAGCTACCGTATGCCCTGTGGGGGTACAAAACATCAGTGAGAACTACAACAGGAGCCACACCTTATTCTTTGGTCTACGGGATGGAAGCAGTACTGCCGGTGGAAGTTGAGATACAATCCATGCGGGTATTAGCAGAGGCAGAGTTGCCAGAACAAGAATGGGCTGCGCAGAGGTTTGAACAGTTAGCACTGCTGGATGAGAAGAGGATGAAGTCCTTGAATCATATGCAGATATATCAGAAGAGGTTGGCCCGAGCATTCAACAAGAAGGTGCGTCATACTAAGATCAAAAAGGGTGATTTGGTATTTAAGCAGTCAAGGCCGACGACGACAGATCCGAGAGGGAAGTTCAGACCTAACTGGGAAGGACCTTACATAGTGCAGAAAGTCATGGGAAATGGAGCAGTGAGGCTGTCAGACTTGGAAGGGAATAAGTTCACTGAGCCGATAAATGTTGACAGATTAAAGATGTACTTTGCCTAAGGAAGAGAAGACCGAGCAGTCACCTAGAGAATTGGCAGAAGACCTAACCCAACGGGATAGGAAGTTCATTCATGCATGCATGCATACATGTAACGTATTTGCACTCCTTTTTGTGTTTGTTCTGTGTTGTAATCACAGGTTTCAAAGAAGAAGAAGAGAAAGCGGCAAAGACTAGCCAATCAGAAGCAGCAACAGCGCAGTATCAGTTTTTGGGAAGGAATCCCAGGGTTGAAGCCCATACCAGTACGAGTTTCGGGAATGAATCCCAGGAGGGCGAAGCCCATATTTTCAGCAGTTAAAAGGAAGAATTCCGTGGAGTGAGTGAAAAAAAAAAAGAAAAAAAAATGAGAGAGAAAAGTCTTTGATAGTTAGACATATGTCCGGTGATGACATTATTTGCTGTAAGGAGAAACCTCAGAAATGATAAGTGCGAGATGTGCTCTCATCCGGTATTTTGAATGGATTGATCTCAGTTAGACTCGTGAGCACTTGATTACGGGACCTCAGCAGTAGAAGCCTGAGTGATTAGCAAGATGACTAGTCGAAAAGATGGTGGAGCAGTGAATGACCGTTCGCCTGGATGTCCACCCTGGTTTACTAACGCTACGATATATGATATGGTTAGAAGCAAAGAAAAAGTCTCTGCAAAGAAAAGAAAAAAAAAGAAAAAAGACAAAAATAGACCACCTATAACCGATAAGCGTGAAGCTACCCATGGGCGAGTATTAGGACCACCATGAGGAGAAATGCTACCTTAAAGGGTAGGTGTGTCAGAAAAAGAAAAATAAAAAGAAAAAGAAAAAGAAAAATAAAAAGAAAAAGAAAAGAAAAGAAAAAGAAAGTTCAAAATGAAAAGAAAGAGACAAAAGAAAAAAGACGAAGACCATATCATGTTGAGTATGCCGAAGTAATCACAGAGAGTGATCAAGACATCTAGATTGGTTAGACCCACTGATCTGATTCTCCGAAGCAAAATCATCAAGTTATCATACTTATGGAACAAGCTGCAAAAGAGCCTTGGCACACACACACTAGGAGTCTAGTTCCGCTCACATATTCAAACGATCGGAGTTGAGTATATCGAATACTTTGAAGATTCTCAGGTTTCGACGCGAAGCATTCGTTGAGGGCAAAAATATGTCCAACTATCAAGATTATCTCGTGAGAAGTAGTACAATATCTTGAAATGAACCATTATAACATCAGTCAGTCTTGCCGGGTATGGCACCTGGGGGCGAGGCCCACACTTTCATCAGTATCAGTTCGCCGGGTATGGCACTCTGGGGACGAGGCCACACCAACATCAGTATCAGTTTCGGGATGAGTCCCAGGGTTGAGGCCCACATCATATCAGCATCAATATCAGCATTTTTGGGGATGCGTCCCAAGGTCGTGACCCACATCATCATCAGCAGTTTTGGGGATTCGTCCCCGGGTCGAGGCCTATTTTGGCAGCGGTATTGGGATGCGTCCCAGGGTCGAGGACCCCGTTGTCGGTTGCAGTTATTGGAATGCGTTCCAGGATCGTGGTCCACTGCATCATTAGTTCAAGTTTTGGGGATGCGTCCCCGAGTCGAGGCCCATTTTGTCAGCGGTATTGGGATGCGTCCCAGGGTCGAGGCCCCCGTTGTTGGTTGCAGTTATTGGAATGCGTTCCAGGATCGCGGTCCACTGCATCATCAGTTCAAGTTTTGGGGATGCGTCCTAGGGTCGAGGCCCCCGTTGTCGGTTGGAGTTATTGGAATACGTTCCAGGATCGAGGTCCACTGCATCATCATCAGTTTCGGGATGCATCCCAGGGTCGAGGCCCACACATAAGTTGCAGTTATTGGGATGTGTCCCAGGGTCGAGACCCACTGCATTATCAACACCGTTCGAAGCAACAAGCAGGTCAGGTGGCAGCTGGCGAGCCAGGTAAGTAAAAATACATTGCACAAAATTTGATATGACTGTCATTGTCACACACTGTACAGATCCCATCAATGTGGGGGCGACTGTAGGCACTGTATTTTTGCATATAAGTCCCGATGATGAGCCTCCAACGGAGGCACTACCTTTTTATGTCGGGAAAGTCGCGAAAAACGGACGTCGGAAGGGAATAATTGAGAATTGATGTTTTGTTGGATTTGATTCGCTCGTTTAGCTTGGATTTGTCCGTCGGATTTCCGTTGCAACATTTCCTTGGCCCAAAAACCAAACCCACGCCCATAAGCCCACCAAAACCAACCAAATCACACACCAAGCCCCCACCAACACCAAGGCCCACGCCCATTACACACAATTACCTCTCCTCTAACTATTCAAACAACCAAAATAACCTTCTACCATGCATACCCCACACATTTGACCTCAAATCTACCTTACCCTTCATTTTCAAGCCATTTAATTCACTAACCCCACACCATTGACAAAGCCACCTCCTAATTAATGTCACCCCCCTCCAAGTCAAAAGAAACCACCAATCATCCTTCCATTTTCAACAAAGCATGCCATCCTAATTAATTATATCCATTAATGCTAGCCTGCCCAATGGATGCCCATTCATTGCCTATATAAAGAACCATTTGCTCTCTTGAAACACTAGAAAATACTTAGCATCTTCGTAACACAAAAACATCACAAAGACTCCCCTTGTTCACGCCATTCAGCCCCCATTTCAGTCTCTTAAGGCCACGCCAATCCAGCAACAAATAAGCAGCATCCACGCCAAGCAACTCTCACATTCTGCCCTTCCACTGCTCACGCCAAAAACCCCTCACTGCAGTCCTCTCTCACGCCAATTCAAGACCCCAAACCATCCCTGAAATACGTCCAACCAACCCTCATTCTGCCTCTACTGCTCACGCCTAAACTGCCATATACAGCAGCCCACTGCTCACGCCAAACACCCATCACTGCAGCCCTCTCTCACGCCAATTCAAGACCCCAAACTAGCCCCTGAAACACATCCAACCAACCCTCATTCTGCCCCTACTGCTCACGCCTAAACTGCCATATACAGCAGCCCACTGCTCACGCCAAACACCCTCACTGCAGCCCACTGCTCACGCCAATCAACCCCTGCAAACCAGCCCCTGAACACGCCAAATACCCTTACAAAACTGTACTGAAAACCCACCTTACTGCCCTCCAAACTGCATCACAAAACGTCCCCATAATTACCGAAAATTGCACCAAAACAATGGCCAAAATCGTCAAAACAGTGAAAAAAAACTGTACTGGAAATCCTTTAATAACCGCATAAAATAGCATCAATATGAACCAAAATAAAGCACCACCCGATACCAAACCACACACCTCCATATAACACACTGAAGCAATGACCAGAAAATACAACGGAAATCGCAGCGAAATGAAGTGGAAACAGCGAACAAAACAGCAAAACAGCGGAGGAAAACATCGAACCAGTGAACCGGAGGAGTCACGGAGTGTTAGCCCTTCCGACGGCCGTATAACGCACTTCCAAGAGACGACACAAAAGGTTAGACCTGAGGGCATATGTTATATATTTTCCTCGCATGAATTAGTGATTTAGAAAGCATGTTACTTATTTTCCTCGCATGAACTAGTGACTTAGAAAGTATGTAATTTATTTTCCTCGCATGAACTAGTGTGACTTAGACAGTATGTAATTTATTTTCCTCACATGAACTAGTGATTTAGAAAGCATGTGATTTACTTTAATTCGCATGAACATTGTAAATTAGTATATGATGTGATTCCGGGTGAATGGAATATGTGTTCTTTCTTGTGGTATATTGGATGGAAACCCGGACATAAATTCCATAGCTTAATCCGAATGGACGGTATTATGGTTTGCACTCGGGATACAATGCCTCGTACCACTTGAGAGATTCACATATTCCATTTCATCCAAACTTGTATTCAAGCATGATTAGGCCGTTAGGAGGTTATTTTATTTTTTTAGCATGACTTAGTTATTTTATTTCGCAATAGGAGTTTAATTCACATCATGTTTAGATCGTTATTTGTCCAACATGTTTGTTGTGTGATATCATGTGTTTGTCGTTATGATAACTAGCTTTTAAAGAATGCAAACTTAGATTTAAGCATAAAACGAATTTAGGTGTAGGTTACCTTTTTGCAAATGTATGTTGAGTAGA
This sequence comes from Zanthoxylum bungeanum, assembly GCA_019454045.1. Taxonomy (NCBI): domain Eukaryota; kingdom Viridiplantae; phylum Streptophyta; class Magnoliopsida; order Sapindales; family Rutaceae; genus Zanthoxylum; species Zanthoxylum bungeanum. The sequence goes on along the minus strand of SKCR01045218.1, from coordinate 88,013 downwards.
CTTGGTTAAAATTGCACAAATCTTTTCATTACAAGTGACATAAGTAAGGGACCATTCCGAACCCAACAATTTGAGGTATTCCCTTGCGAGGGGTGAGTGCGGCCTTAAATCATTTTCCCGGGTCACACCGGGTGGCGACTCCATTATTCTCCGGTTTAGTCCCCCGTGGGCTACTCCGTACTCCCAACTAGGCCACGAGCCTAGAACAGCATGCGTCGCCCAGTTTCTGTGTCCTACAACGGTCCGGCTTTTTTACCCCTCAAACCAAACCATTAAATAACATTATGGTTTGGATTGAAAATTTTTTAAACCAACGGTTTACGGATTGGTTCGGTTCAGTTTACAGATTATTCTACTTAAAAAAAATTTATCCATTAAGTGAAGACAAACAAAAAAACTAGTCTAATGAATAAATAGTATGAAGTGCTACGGTGTAAGCTGTGACTTCAGAGAACACATGCACTCAATAGAGGATTGAAAAATGAGGCACAACAATTAATTCTGTATATTTTAAAATTACCTCAATAATGATACTACCATCATTCTAATTAAGAGACAATCCAACAGCTTACTTTCAAGAATAAACCATAAGAAAAAAAATTTAAGAATAAAATTATAACAAATAAAATTAAGAATAAAAGTTTTAACAAAAAAATATATTAACAAAAAAAATTAAGAATAAAAGTATTAACATACTAATAAAAAGAAAAAATAAAGTAAAATTAAAAGAAAAAAATACAAATACAAATCTTTTTATAAAAATATATAATTTTTTAATTATGATGGTTTGGTTCGGTTTAACAGGTGCGGTTTGGTTTAGCATCTGAACCGAATCGTAAACCGTTTGGGGTGGGCCAATCCGAACCGCAAACCTTAAAGAAGACAAAAGAAGCTTGAGAGAAAGAAAAAGAAAAACAAAGAAAAGCTTTGATTTTAGTAAGTTTTTTCAACTTACTGTTAGAGAGGAAAATGTTCCTTGTGTTCTAGGCTACATACTATGATGTTCTCATATTTTCTATCGTTATTCTTTGTTGGATGGAAGTTTGAGGATAGGGTTAATGCATGTAAAAGGTCATAGAATGTTTTTAATATGTTAACAAGCATTCTTTTATGGTTTTAGAAACTAGTTGCCATTCTAGAGTTATTGACCCACTCTTAAATGACCTAGATTTATTCTATAGTTATTTCATTGTGATGAGGCTTGATTGGTGTGGAAGAAACTTGATTAAGCATTGGATTTAATTAATTTTGCCTAATTTGTCCAATTTGTTGAAATTAAAAAATTAGGGTTTAAGACCACTTCCAAATTTAGGGCTTTTCATTTATGTTGTGTATTTGGATGTGTATATGATTCATATAAAATCTTATGTTGATTGGATATCGTCTTGATGTGTTTTGAACATTAAAAGAGCAAAATGCACAATTTGGCCAAAAAAAGGGCCCACTGTATTTGGACAAAAATTTAGGGGTTCATGTTGCAATTTGTTTTTGATGTGTATGACATGTTAAAATCATCTTAGAAATGATTTAGAATCATCCAAAAATGGTTTCGAACAATTTGGGACAAAAATGAACAAAATACAAAGTTTTTGGGCAATTTGGTAATTACAAAAAAATTTGATTTCTTGTGTAATATTTCATAATTTAATAATTGGATAATTAAATAAATAAGTTTATTTGATTGATCCGAGAAAAAGTTTTGAAATCGGAAAATTTTTGATTTTCCACTATTCCGTTGCGTTACCGGATTTCTACCATAAAACCCCTTCACATTGGATATCCTGATAATTCCATGGGATATCAATTCTACGATTCCGAGCAAAGAAATGTATTTGTTATTCGCTTTGGAACTTTTCTTGAAAAGCAATTTTTGAGAGAAAGTGGGAATTGTAGAGAGATTAAACTTGATGAGTTTGATCCCAACATTAAGGAACCTGAGATGGAACCAGAGATCCAACTAGGTGAATGATCTACAACACAGGTTTTACGTAAGTCGAATAGAATATCAAGGCCTCCTGAGAGACTATTTTTAACATCTTATGTGAGCCTTGATGTTCTCCTCTTGGAGGAAACAGATCCGACTATGTATACAGAAGCAATATTGGATATCGATTCGGGAAAATGGCAGGAAGCCATGAAATCCGAAATGGATTCAATGCATGCCAATAAAGTCTGGGACTTAGTTGAACTTCCTGAATGGTTAAACTTATTGGCTGTAAATGGGTTTACAAATGAAGCGAGGGCCGATGGATGGAAAGGTGGAAACCTTTAAGACCCGACTGGTAGCGAAGGTTACACTCAACGTCTGGGATTGACTATGAGGAAAATTTTTCACCAGTAGCCATGCTTAAAATCCATTAGGATTCTTTTAGCCATTGCTGCATATCACGACTATGAGATATGGCAAGATGGATGTGAAAACCGCTTTCCTAAATGGATTCCTTGAAGAGGAAATCTATATGGAACAACTAGAGGGTTTCGTATCCAGTGAGACTTCAAACTTAGTTTGTAAGCTCCAAAAGTCTATTTATGGACTTAAACATACATCCCGAAACTGGAATCGTCGTTTTGATTAGATAATTTGATTATCTGGATTCATCAAAAACGAGGAAGAACCATGTGTTTATAAGAAAATTAGTGGGAGCATGATAGTTTTCCTGATCTTTTTATGTAGACGACATCCTTATCATAGGAAATGATATAGGGATGATGCAAAGTGTGAAATCCTACATTTGCAAGAACTTATCCATGAAAGGTATGGGTGAAGCTTCCTATATACTAGGTATAAGGCTCTACCGAGATAGAGTTAGGAAGCTTATAGGGTTGTCGCAATCGACGTACATAGACAAGATGTTAGAAATGTACAGTTTTACCAACTGCAAGGTAGCAAATATACCTTTCCGATACGACATACATCTTTCGAAGAAAATGACACCTCAAATTGAGGAAGAGAAAGTTATGATGTGTAACTTGCCATATGCTTCTTGTATTGGAAGTATAATTTATGATATGTTATGTACTAGACCTGACATCGGTTTCGACATCAGTGTGACCAACTGATATCAATCTGATCCAGATAATGATCATTGGATAGCCGTGAAACATATCCTAGTGTATCTTAAAGGCACCAAGGATAAATTTCTGATATATGAAGAAAATGAGCTACAAGTTAAGGTTTATACAGACTCTGACTTCCATGGAGATCCAGATGATAGAAAATCTACATCAGGATACATATTTACCCTTAACGGTGGTGCGATTAGTTGGCGTTGTTCAAAGCAAGGCTCAATAGCTGATTCCACCATTGAGGCGGAATTTATAGCGGCTTTAGAAGCTGCTAAAGAAGATGTTTGGATTAGAAATTTTATCACAGAACTTGGCGTTGTGCCTAGTATTGCGGATTCGATCCCATTATACTGTGATAATAACGGAGCCACCATGCAGGCTAAGGAGCCGAGGGCGCATTCCAAGTTTAAACACATAGAAAGAAAAGACCACATAATTAGAGAGATTATTGAACGAAAATACATAGTTTTCTCGAAGGTTCATGGACAAGACAACATAGCAGACCCACTTACAAAGGCCTTCCCTACTAAGTTATTCGATAAACATGTGGAGGAGATGGGACAATGGTACCATCCAGATTGGCACTAAGAAAGTGGGAGTTTGATGGATTTGGTACTTGGAGTGTCAATCCGATTTGTATATTTTATTATTTATTAATAAAATAGCTATATTTTTCATTTCGTACCTCATAAATGGTATTGTTGTTAGGGTTGGTGCTCGGAGTGCCAATCTGGATCGTATTTATGTCTAATTCATGAATACGAACAATGCCTTTTTCCATAAAATGACGTGTATATTAGACAAAGACCCTAGGATTTACATTGTAGTGCGCAGTTACAACGTAGTTTGTAATTGACATTGGGAAGCGTCACTATAAGTTGTATATCCTTAAATAAAGTTTCTGGTCAAGATTTACTAACACGAGTCGGTTAGTAAAATTCACTAAGACCAATACATGTCGTATATCATGACTTGGTCTGATGGTTTATCCAATGAACCATGAGTCTCGGGAGACCGTATAGACATGTAGGTGTTTTATTGATAAACATTGAACGACTCACTGAAGATTCCTAATAGATGGTACAACAACGTCAATAAGAATCTTATCGAGTTGAGCGAGCATAGTGGTCCATCGACTTGAGATACCACAGTGGATATATGAGTTATCCTCCACACTTTAATGACAGTCATGTAACCGATCTATAGATCAGACCTCCGCATGTTCGTTGGGTGTGGACTGATGCTCATGATATCCAGTGCGTATCAAGATAGAATTCGTCAGTCCTGTGTACAGGGCATAAGTATCCTACACGTGTTTGCGATCTAGTAAATCCATGGCCATGGTATAACTTCGGAAGCAAGTTCTGAGTGTTATTTAGAGATAGTAAATTTGAAAGTCTACTATATTATACCATAAGGATTTTACATTCATATCTATATCTTAGGTATAATATGGATAGCCTCTGACAGATGGATTATACGTATGCAATGACCTCGACTTGCATAGTTTAGTGAGATTATCTATGGTCGTCATAATTCATGAGTGGGTGAATTATGGACACGAAATTGGATTCCGTGATGGATAAGCCTAAACTTAGAGAGTCCCACAGTATGAAGTGTACTCATTGAGCACTTAGGCAAAGCGTTATGAATAATACAAATTATTCATAATACTTCACCGAATTAAATGAGTTAATTCAAATCGTTTAAACGGTTAAACGAAAACACATGCTTTAGAGAATTTTGGTCAATTAATAATTAATGTGTATTTGTATTTGATACAAAATTTGATTTGATACATATTAATTAATTGTCAAATGAGATTTTGACACATGCCATTAATATATGTATTTGTTATTTAATGTAAATAAAAATACATATATAATAATAATTATTATATTAATTAATTATTGAGTTATATAAATGTTAAATATTTAAATAATTAAAAGATATCTATATTTCATAATTGTTATGTTATATGGCTAATTATTATTGGTACATGTGGCATATTCAAATTAAACTTTAGGTGTGCAAATTTGATTTGCTAACATAAAGTTTGATTTAATTTAATTGGATGAAATTTGGAAAATGACCAAATTGCCCCCTCAAAGTCGACAATTGTGTCTTCAAAAGGGAAAAAATTTTCTTTTCACTTTTAAGGCTTACCATGGCCGAATATAATCTTCCAAAAAGCTCCCAAATTCACTTGAGAATTCAAGAGGGAAAAGTCAAGAAAATCAAGAAAAAACCTATGAAATTTAAGAGATTAAAGGTAATCCTCAATATCCCTAAGCTTGAAAAGTATTTTTCTTGTTCTTGATCATCTAGATTGATTCTAGGGTTTCTTCTTTTCTTAGAATTTGAGAATTTTTGATTTGAAAGGTGGATTAGAAAGCTTGGTGCATGTGTAAAGTTGTATTGAATGATATTATTGTAATATTGGTTCAATTTAATCATATGATAATATGTTGCCATTCTAGAGTATTATGACCACTCTTGTAATGCCTAGAATTTTTCTTGGGTGCTTCATTGGTGGTGGCTTGGATTGGTGTTATGATTAATATGATTAATGTTAAGAAAATTGGATTAAAGCAAGAAAAATTGATAATTTTACCTTATGGAAAAGATCTGGAAAAACTATTTTTATGGTGATGAAAATTATGTCATATAAATGTATTGGATGTATTTTGGGTGTTGGAACAATTTCCGGAAACTGTTTCGGAGTTGAAATATGTGACAACGGTGAAACACGGCATTACCATGTGACTTTTGAGCCAACCGGGTAACGGGTGCCCAAACAGTGAATTGGTCACTATTCGAGCAGCCCATGAACTGCCCTAATTTTGTTGGGGCTGACCTGGGTAGCCCCCATGTGCATTGAGTAGTCGGTTCGGTCAAAAACGTGTCTTATGCCATTTTGCGGAAAAATATTTTAGTAAAGGTTTCGCGATGTTTCTTAACTATTTATGTGAGTATTTGATATCAAATAAATATATTTAGGTGAAATATGAATGAATTATTCATATTCGATATTGAATAATTTATTCGGTAATTTAAAAATTTTTAAAACTACGATTTCACCCGAACCGCGAGCTTCCGCTGCGCCCGCGCCAAAAACCCCAACAATTGTCATTATGCGTATTAATTGATGTACATATATGCTAAGAATGACACCGACCTTAGAATAGTTTTGACACTAGGTGTAAACTATTCTTAAAGTAAATATTCCTAGTCGTTGATTTTGGAATATGGTCGAATTCCTATAACCTAGAAGACTAGCACATGTCGTATATTGGAATTGGAGTTCCAATGGTTTAACGCGATGTACCATGAGTTTTGGAAACTCGTATAGACATGTGGGTATTCATTGAGGCCAATACTGAATAACTCATAGGTGATTCCTAATAGTTGGAAGTACACACCACCGTCAATAGGAATCTCATCGAGTCTAGTAGCATATGTAATCCTTTGACTATAGGATAACATTGATTTTGTGTGAGATCCTCCACACTTTGATGCCATGTAAGTCAGAAACCTTTCATGGTCTGGCCTCTAGATGTTCGTTGGGTGTGGACCGATGCACTCAGTAATCAAGTGCCAAGCAAGATAGGATCTGTCGGCCCGTATGTGTACCATAAGGGGTTTAGGTATCCATGTGAGTAAAGTCACAATTCTTGGTGTGTGACTAACTGTCAAATGGATTTCCTATTGTAGATTCCCCAAAGGGAGTGTGGAGCGAACTCTCTTAAATACCCAAGCCTCTTAGGCTCTTATCGCCTTGGTGACAGTAATAAACAACAAGTCCTCCAAATTATTATGTCACAACGAGCTACGGGTAATGACTATCTAGGTGCCTTCACAGCTTTTCCTTATAGAAAGGTAGTGAATGAAGGAAGACACCAAACCATCACCTAGCCTTAAAAATGCCTTTGATTAAACCCATTCAACCCACTATAGACGCGGTTAACTAAAGCACAAATCACAATCACTACAAGACATTATTTCGAAAACGATTCTTATCCCCAGTGGAGTCGCCAGACTGTATGACACAGAAATCGACGACACTGTTCTAGGCTCGTGGCCTAGTTGGGAGTACGGAATAGCCCGCGGGGGAACTAAACCAGAGAAATAACATGGAGTCGACACCCCAATGTGAACTGGGACAAAGATTTAAGGTCGCACTCACCCCTCGCAAGGGAAGACCTCAAACCGTTAGGTTCGGAATGGTCCCTTACTTATGCCACTTGTAATGAACGGATTTGTGCAATAATTTAGTCAAGTCTATGCAACATATATTCCCAAGAGTATTCTAGATCTAGTTCACATTCATAAAAATAAATCATATATCTAAGTTTGCATGCTTTAAAAGTAAGTCATCATAACGGAAAACACACGATAACACACAATAATCTCATGAACATATTGAATTATCAAACACGAAAAAAATAAATAACGACCTAAACGTGAAAGTAAATTAAATTCCCTATGCGAAAGAAAATAACTAAATCATGCATAAAGAAATAACATACTAACGACTAAATCATGCTTAAAAAAATAAATAACATACTAACGACTAAATCATGCTCAAACACAAGGTTGGATGAAACGAAATATATGTGTCTCTCGAATGGTACGTGGAGTTGTTTCCCAAGTACAAACCACACTACCGTCCATTTGGATTCGGCTATGGAATTTACGTCTGGGTTTCCATCCGATATACCGCAAAAGAGAACACATATTTCGTTCATCCGAAGATCACATCATACACCAATCCACAATACTCATGCAAAGTAAAGTAAGAAAATAAATAAAAATAAAGGAGAATAAATAAAAAGGTGCCCTCAGGTCTAACCTCTTAAGTCATCTCTTGGAAGTGCGTTTCACGGTTGTCGGAAGGGTCGATGCTCCGCAATATTCCCAATTTACTGGTTCGTTGTTTTCCTTCGTTGCCTCACTGTTTTGGGTTGCTATTTCCTCACTGTTTTTGGGGTTATTTATTCACGATTTTGGACAGTTTGTTGGCTCAGTTTGTGGCTTTGTTTCTGTCGGTGAAGGGCTTAGTTTTATTGTGGTGTGCTCACGGCCTTGGGGTGTTGAAGGGTTATTGGTTTGAAGGTTGTTTGTCTGGTTCTTTGTGCTTTGTCGGTGGGCCATGATTTTGTTGTTATTTGTTCGAGTGATATGTGAGGTTGCTTTGTATGTTTAGGTTTTTCAGTCAGAGAGGCGGTTTTTGTTGCTTTGCTGAGTGGCTAGTTTGTGGCTTGGTGAGAGTGGATGATCTGTCGGTTAGGTTTTGTTTGTTTGCGATGGCCACGTGCATGAGGGTGTTAACGGCTGAGTGTCTTTCACGTGATGAGTTGTGTGTGTGTTCAAGGAAGAGACCGAAAGTGTGTGGGGCTTGCGTATGTGTTGAAAATATATTGTGCATGGTCTGCCTAGAGGAGGGTGTGCGCTGTCTGAAGGATGGACGTGAGTTGTGAGCTGCTACGATTTGCAAGGGACGTGAGGATGCTAGCTAGGGTTTCGTGGCTTTGTGGATTATGGGTTTATGGGCTGTTGAAGGCTTGTTTGTTGTGCGTTAGTGGAGGCTGTTTGTGAGTTTTACGTGAGATGAGGGCTGTGTGGTTTTTTGTAGCGTTGAAGGTTATTTTGGTTCGTGAGTGTCTAGGGTAGTTTTGTGGGATTTTTTTGTGAGTAAGATAAATGAGCTAGGGGTTCTAAGGTTGGTTTAAGGTTTCTTTTTATAGGCAAAGGAGGGGTAATCCTTGTGCGAATAGGGAAGGGATTTGTGCATTTATGGGGATATCTTTTAATTAGGAAAGTCTTTTAATTTGATTTGATTTCTTCTCTTCTGATTAGGGATATGATTTTATTTGATTTGATCTTTTTTAATTAGGGAATGTGATTTAATCGAATTAGGAAAACGTTTGACGAGATTTGATTTATATCTTTTAATTAGGGAATGTGATTTGTCTTGATTTTTGCATGTGTTTAATGTGTGATTTTATTAATTTGGTAGGTGATGGGCGTATGGCTTGGTCTCTTGGGCGTGGGCTTGGCTCATTTTGGTGGTCTTGGTATGTGGTTTGGTGATGTGTGGGCTTTGGTGTGTGACTTGCGGGGGTTTGGGCTAAGGATGTGTTTTAAAATAGAGGTCTAACAAGCGACCCGAAGCTAAACAAGCGAACTAAATCCAACAAAAATGTCAATTCTTGACTCTTCCATTCCGACGTTCGTTACCCGCAACTTCCACAATTTAAAGAGGTAGTGTCTCCATGTGAGACTCATCATCGGGACTTACATGCAAAAATACAGTGCCTACAACCAGACTGGACGTTTCCATTTGAGGTGATGTGCGATGCTAGTGATTTTACTATAGGTGCAGTTTTGGGGCAACGCAAAGCAAAAATTTTCCACACTATTTACTACTCCAGCAGAACTCTGAATGAAGCATAACTCAACTACACAACAACTGAAAATGAGTTGCTCACAGTTGTGTTTGCTTTTGATAAGTTTCGCTCCTATCTGCTGGGTCCCAATGTGGTGGTCTACGCAGATCATTCAGCAATCAAATATCTGATCGTGAAGAAAGATGCCAAACCTAGATTGATCTGTTGGGTGCTTCTGCTGCAAGAATTTGACGTGCAGATCCGAGACAGAAAATGGACAGAAAATCAAGTGGTAGATCATTTATCGAGGCTCGAGAATGGAGAAACAATTAGCAATGAGATGACAATCAAAGAAACTTTTCCAGATGAACAGTTGTTTGCCATCAAACAGCAGGAAGTCCCTTGGTATGCTGACTATGTAAACTACATAGTATCGGGAAAATGGCCGTTGGAATGGACATATCAGCAACGGAAGAAATTCTTCAAGGAAGTCAAACACTATGTCTGGGATGAGCCGTACCTATTCAAACATTATGCTGATCAATTATTGAGACGTTGTGTGCCAAATGAGAAGGTCAATAGTGTCTTACAGCATTGTCATTCATCACCATACGACGGACACTTCAGGGGAGATAAAACTACAGCCAAAGTCCTACAATCAGGTTTGTTCTAGCCCACCCTGTTTAAAGATACTTACTTCTTTGTTCTTCACCGTGACAGGTGCTAGAGAACGGGAAATATTTCAAGGAGAAATGAAGGACCTCTGCAAAATATTCTGGAAGTGGAGATATTTGATGTATGGGGGATTGATTTTACGAGACCCTTTGTTCCATCATTCGGAAACCTGTACATACTAGTTGCAGTAGACTACGTCTCCAAATGGGTTGAAGCAACAGCACTACCATCAAATGATTCAAAAGTGGTGATAAAATTCCTTAAAAACAATATTTTCACTCGCTTCGGAACATCTCGGGCAATTATCAGTTATAGTGGCACACACTTCTGCAACAGATACTTCGATGCACTCCTATCCAAGTACGGAGTTACTCATAAAGTTTCCACTGCTTACCATCCGCAGTCAAATGGACAAGTTGATGGTTCAGACAAAGAGATCAAAAGAATTTTGGAGAGAACCACTGGATCAACAAGGAGGGACTGGTCTACAAAACTAGATAACACACTATGGGCCTACCGGACAGCTTAGAAGACACCTATTGGTATGTCCCCATATCGAATGGTGTTTGGAAAAGCATGTCATCTACCGGTGGAGCTTGACCACAAAGCGTACTGGGCACTGAAGAAGCTAAATCTTGATCTACAAGTAGCAGAAAAGACACGGCTCCACCGACTCAACGAATTGGAGGACTTTCGTCTACATGCTTATGAAAATGCCAACTGTACAAAGAAAATACCAAGAAATGGCATGATAAAAAAATAGTGTGCAGACAATTGGAACTAGGGCAACAACTGTTGTTATACAATTCAAAGTTGAAACTATTTCCTGGAAAGCTGAAATCAAGGTGGTCAGGTCCATTTGTGATTACTCAAGTGTTACCCTACGGAGTAGTTGAGATATACAACCCCAAATACAACAACACATTCAAAGTTAACAGCCAGCGTGTCAAGCACTACTGGGGAGAATCATTTGAGCTACAAAAAGAAAGTGTCACACTTTCAAATCCAACCTAACGTTCGGACAATCATGTCTAGCTGAAGACGTTAAACTTAGCGCTAGTAGGGAGGCAACACATGCAATTTGTGTATATATATTAAGATTTGGTGTGTTTTATTTTTGTGTGGTTAATTTTTGTAGGTAAATTCACAGGCAGGATGGAAGACGTTCTCACAAATCTTCACAAGCAATTTCTTTCTCTCCCTCAAAACTCTCTGATGAAAGTCTACAAAGCTCGCATTAGGAATTATCCCAAAACCTTTGGTAGAGGCAAATCTGATATAACCATCAAACAGAGATTAAGCATCGTGCCAGGTATGTCCGAACGACTTGTTGAAATGATTAACTGTGTTGATGCTTTTATTGTTTTGCCAGGTGGTGTGGGTACAATGGAGGAAATTTTTACTGTGCTATCTTGGGCAAACTTGAACATACACCAAAAACCAATTGGATTGTTTAACATTGATGGATTTTATGACTTTCTTTGTGTGTTTCTTGATGATGCCCGGAGAAATGGGTTCCTTTCAAAACCTGTAAAAGATATCCTCTTCACTACTAGAACTGCACATGATTTAATTGACCAACTCTTACCTTTTGAACCAAAAATTGACACTATCCTTTCTAAGATAAACTGATCTGAATGAATGTGAAAACTCCTGGCCAAAACCCTAAAATGCTCTCAACTCCCATTTCTCATCGGCGACTCTCTCCGCTATTCATCGTGAGCCTCTATCTTTTTACCCCTTAATTATTTTTCCCTTTAATCCTTTGTAATCCGCTTTTCAGATTCGGTACTCATTTTCCTTCACCCTAGCTTTTCCCATTGCCCCTCACCTGACTCGTTTTTCTTCTTCCTCCGATGCTTGTTTCTGGTTTGCCGGATCTGGGGACACGCCGCCCTGCTGTGGGTCGTCCGGCCGTCCATTCTATTCTCGGCCAGCCTTTTGTTTTCTCTGTGCCTGTTACCGTTTCTCCCCCGGTGGACACTGTTTTGACTCTTTCATCGGGTCTGATGAACTCTCTGGGTTCGTCCGGCAGTGTGTCGAGTTTGCAGTTTTCTGAGTTCTCATGCTCTTCGTCTGCTAGTTTGGTCTGCTGTTCCGCTCCCCCTTACCTGGTCTCTCTGCTTCCAGTTCGGTCTCCTTGCCAGTTCCAATTACTGCCCATGTTGCCGTTGACGTTGCTGGGCTGGTAATTTCGAAGGTTTTCGGTAATGTGAAGTCTGTGGGAGAGAAGTTGGTGCCTAGGGAGTGGCCTGTTTCTGGTGCTATTGATGTCTTTTGTGGTGAAGGTTTTATGGCTGGTTGTGAGGCACGGTCTGTACTGGGGTATGATGTTGATGAACGTCATGCTAGTAAGGAGTCTATGGGTTTTGTTGAGACTGTTGAGGCCGAGTCTTGTGTTGCTGTGGGAATTGATGTTGTTTCAGTGACTAGTTATAGGGGAAAACTTCGACTACGGCATTGGATTACTCTCATGTTGTAGTGAATGGTGACACAGTGTGTATGAATCCTGTTACTGGTGGTGTTGAGGTTGTATTAGAGCTTGTTTTAGTCACTGTTGAACACCCTTCTGGTGAGGAATTGGTGTGTAATCTTGGAACTGTTTTGGCCAATTCTGGGAATGTCGTGGGGCAGTGTTCTGTTTCAGGGACTGATTCAGGTGGGACTGGTGTTGCCGCGGCAGTTAGGGCTGCTGTTCCTATTGCAGTGACTAGTGATAACGTGTGTGTGTGAGTACATTTGCTGGTGGACCTAAGACCGTGACTGTGCCTATTAATGATTCTAAGATTAATCCTAATACAGTGAGAGAGTGAGAGTTAGGATTGGGAATGGTGAGAGGACGTTATTATGGTTTGATTACTGGCATCCTCTTGGTCCGATTATGGATACATTGGGTGAGAGTGATTTAAGACTCTGGCTTGGATAAGATGGCTACAGTTGCTTCCATTATTTCTGATTCTTCTTGGCGTTGGCCTCCAGCTAGATCTGTTGCCCTTGTTGATTTGACCTGGTCTCACCTATCAGATCTTTCTAGCATGAGGGAGGATGAGCTGGTTTGGGAGGATGACAGTAGAGGGAGGTTTTCAGTGGATAACGCCTGGAATGCTATGCGGACAAGGGGTCCCTTGGTGCGTTGGTCTCAAGTTGTTTGGTTTAGGAAGGCTATCATGTGCCATTCTTTTCTGCTTTGGATGTCTATTCAGGGAGGCTTATGTACCCAAGATAGTCTGATGAGGTTCGGTATCTCTGCTTGCTCGCGTTGTATCATCTGTGGTTGCTCAGGTGAGGATATTGATAACCTTTTCTTCCATTGCAATTTCTCTTGGAGCATCTGGTCGACTGTGCTGGCTATGTGTGGGTTAGATTGGAGATCTCGTGATTGGCTTCAGAATGTTGAGTGGGTGTATCAATTTACTGACGGCTCTTTGCGGCATCTTCTTGTTTAGTTGTCGTTTGTTGCGTCAGTTTACCATATCTGGAGGGAGAAACAGGTTGTTCGGGATTATCTATTTCGATCTATTCATCTTAAGGAGACTACTACATATACACACGCTTTAGATGCTGCTCTCAGGTTTGAGGCTCGAGTCAGTGAGAGACAGGTTGAGAGAGAATCCCGAAAGAGGACGAGATCAGATGAGAGGGCTAGACCACAGCAGAGTGGTCAGGGTAGACGGACACAGACATCCGCCCCTCCTCCTACAGAGTATGATACTGGATTGATGCAGGGAGACTCAGACCATAGACCTATTCAGAGCATTATGTCTCGTACAGTTTCTTCACCATCGTTAGCCCAGCTAGGGCGAGGTATCCCACCATGTGTGACTTGTGGGCGACCTTATTCATGAGCTTACTAACTCGAGAGTAGGAATTGTTATCGATGTGGACATGTGGGTCATCTAAAGAGGGATTGCTCAGTACTCGAAGAGCAATTGTCATTTTTCTGTGCTACTTCAACAGCGCCCCAGCCTCAGCAAAATAGGAATATGGGAGGAGAACATAGATCTGTAATGAAGGGACAGGCGACATGAGGTAGAGGACAGCCAGTGAGTGATCGAGGACGTGCCTCCACCAGCATAGCTCAGTGACAAGAACTCACTTGGGTTGGAAACCAAGCAAACCCCCAAGCATCTTTCTCAAAACCCCAAGAACTTTGACTACTGATTTTATAGGAATAAAACCAAACCAAGATTAGCCCCTAACCACCATGAAACTCATGTTCATGATAACCACAAGCATGAAATCAGATTGTATTTTGTTAGAAATAGAGACGACACTAAGTTACCAAGCTTAGATAAGTCAATTTCAACTTGAAAATGGGAATCCCTCCCTCATAAGAAATTTACCCATAGCCAAAGCTTAAAAGCTTGAAAGTTTGATGAAAATGTCGTGAATAATTCCTCCAAAGAAGAAGAAAACAAATTTTAAATAGGTTACAAAGAGAAACCCTAAAGGTGTGAATGGACAAAAATGTCTCTAACGTGAAATTACCAAAATACCTAAAAACTACCCAATGCTTTCACTCAAGCACGTCCCCAAATGTCTTTTCCCACCTAAAGTAGCTTAAAACAATGATTAGAAACTAATCTAACTTAAGCTAATTTGAGGTGTTTACATTAAATAGTAAATTGACTTGTTTACTCAATAAGCAAGGTTTTAAGCATAATTAATCCTAATGGCCTGGTCAACTAGCTTAATTACATCAAAACTAAAGTCAACATATCAAAAAAATGATAAAATAATACAAGGATTGGCCGAATTACAAAAGTCTCAAAGTTGGGCCAAATTCTCTATATAGGTCATTGTCTTCAAAATGGCTTTGGAAGCTTCATTCAGATCTGATTTGGGCGAAGTGAAGTAGCTTAGGGCACTCTCCATTGAAGCTCGCATGTGTCTCTGGTGTGTCCCTTACTTGTTTGTTGCAGTCGGTCATGAAACTCTGAGCTAGACCTGCCAATGCTTCTCTGATCCTTTTGGTCTTCTGTCTTATGATTGGCCATGTTGTTACTTGCAATGGTTTACTTTAATGTTGTCATGTCCCTTGGTGCTCCAAGTGTGCCTTGGTTCATGTCATTCCCTCCCTTTTGAAAAGGATTCGACCTCGAATCTATACCTGCATAAAAAATAAAATAAGTCAGAAACATTAAACATTGCAGGAACACCATACTCACCAGGAAGATTAAGCTTGTAAGCATTGTCATTGATTTGTTCCAAGACTTGAAATTGACCATCTCTCTTGGTTCAACTTGGATCTTTGTTATGCTTGTATCTTTTCCTCTTGCATATAAAGCCACAGCCATTTGCCGGGGTCAAACATAATGCGTTGGAAACCTATTATTCTCACCAACTATGCCTTCCATTTATCCGTCAAACTCCCAAGCGTGGTATTAGTTATAGCTCTCCATTCATCACATATATGCCAAATTCCATCTTTCTTAGGCATTATTTGGTACTTTATCCCTCTAATGTGTGGAAGCCCACTTGGGATGTCCTCTGTTAGCACTTCTCCAAACTCCTGTAAAAGAGAAGAAATAGAAACTAGAAGTAAAAGGTCAGTGTTAGCATCATATACATGGTGATCCTTATAGACTGCCAACAGAATAAGTTGGCTAGCCTTGTAAGCCTTTCTCACTTCACTCTCACTAATGTGGAAACCCTTTCTAACTATCTTATTTATTTCCCCCTCTAGGTCACTCACACTCCCTTTAAGAACACTCACAGTTTGGGCAAAAGTTTCCTCACCACACTCAACTCTAGCCCGATATTTCTCTTTACTATAGTAGGCTATTAGTCTCTTTGGTTTAGGCAAGTCAAGAATGAATTCACCATGAAGTGCAAGTCCTATAAATGGTGGCAAAATAAAAGAACCTCTGTTTGCAGTCACATCATGAAATGATAAGAAACTCCTACAAATAAGAAACTCCTGCAAAGAATAAATACAAATAGTAGGCAAAGAAATATTAGTTAAATCCAACTCAGTCTCAAACATATTTTCTTCACATGCACTCTCGATTTGCTCACACCCACACTCTACTTCACTCTCCTTTGTTTCCCCCAAGGTTGGGCTTTCTCTCTCATTTTCTTCCTCACTAATTTTGACCCCACAAATGATCTTACTCTCATTAGATATCTTGGCCACAACTCCATCTTGTTGTTGTACAGTCTCCTCCATAACAAATTCTTCAATCATCTCATTACTCATGTCATTCTCTGATGGCTCTACAAAATGAACTTTCTCAATGTTACCATGTCTCTCACTACTCGTACTCCTCTGAAAATATAACACACATCATCATATGTCTGTTGTGGTGTTAAAGGAATAATATTAATGATATTTCCACTACACTTAACTTTATATTTATTCATGTCCATATCATATGCCACCTCGTTAAACTTGTACCAAGGCTTGCCCAATAATATATGTGTAGTACTCATAGGAACTACATCACACACCACCTCATCAATATATTTTCCCCCAACAGCAAAACTAACCTCAACCTCGCCAAATTCACTCATCCACAAGTAAGGTCTGTCAAGAGGTATCAATGGTAACCCCAACTTTTCCACTAGTGTAGTACTAGCTAAATTGGTAGGATCCTTTCCGTTGATGATCATACTACACGCTCTAGTGTTGATGTGGCATCTCGTACGGAAGACTAAGGGCAAACTATTTTGGAAATTTCTATCCATGGTCTCAAATTCCCTATCCATCTCAAAACAAAACAAACATATTAGTAATAATAAGAAAGTAAAACAAATATATAAATCCTCACAATCTCAAGTGTTTACACTAGAATAATATCACTCCACCCGTGTTTGCACTCTATTGGCTTTTACCTGATACTGCGCTCACACTCACTGCCTTTTACCACTCTTGAGTTCTTCCTCAATTCAAATGGAAATCAAACTCAGTCCAAGAATACACAACCAAGTGTAGTCTTCAAGCTAACATGAAACACAAAGAACCAATAATGTATATAGGGCAAATGGAATAACGCGAATGAGAATAGCAATCACGAAGACTCAATCAAAGAGACTTAAGCTAGAATGCACGGAGTAAGAAAAAAAGAAGAGTTAGCTAAATGCATAAACAAACAAGCAAGCACTCAATGTGACACTTAGCCAATGTTGTGATACTCACTATTGTTTTTTTCTCACACTTTTCTTTTCTTTTTTTACTTTTTTTCACTATTTTCTTTTGTCTCTCACACTCAAAATGTGTACAAAACAAATGAAATACAATGCAAATAACAAGATTACCACATTCGGTAATTTTCAAGTTATATCCTTAGCACTTGCAATACATCTAAATACAACTCAAATGACAATGTAACTCATATAATCAATTCAGCAATGTGGTAATGTCTACCTTTCAACTTGCAAATGAATATAAATGATCTAGTTACAATGTAACTAACTCAATTTCCAATTCATCCAAGTCAAATTATAAGCTAAGTAAATAGTTTTTACAAGCAACTAGGTGATGCTACTTGCCTCTTCAAGCACCTTAAAAATAAATGATTACACACAAGTTCCCATGTCAAGCTAATGATGAGTTTCTTGCCTCTTCACTTATAATAACAATATTTCAAGAGGTGGCTAGTGATACTTGCTTGGATACACACGAATTTAGTGCAAATTTGGTGCACTCAACCTTGCTTCACTTGATTCTTCAACATTAACAACACAAATCAGCAAGATAACAATGATACAACTTACTCCAGTATCCAAATTTGGCACATTCAGATTTGTTTCATCAATTACACATTCACATTCATCAATAATGCACTCCAACTTTCTTTCTTTTCACTCAAACTCACAAGATTGTGCTTACTTCACAAGAATGCAAACAAGTAAGCTCACGTAAATGCCAAGATGAATGATGTCAATTCTAATTTTTGCAAAGTTGATATGAATAATACCTATGGAAACAACTCTAATTGCATGTATTCAACAATAGCAAGACAAGATATGTCAATAAATCTCACTAGGTCGAATCTGATCTGATTCTTTCTTTTTCTTTTTTTTTTTGATTTTTGAAACTAATAACTTAATAACAATGTTAAACACGTCCTAGTAACATAGAATTAACAACTAAACACTTGATTCAAGCAAAGAAAACAAAAGCCCCAATTTTGACCTAAGTAGCCAAAGATTAACTCAAAGAAATACTCATGATCAATCAAAAACACTCAAGGGCAGAATGTTATTCATGCTATTTTGATCACAAATCAACAAGAATCGGCAAGAAACAACAAGATCCTACAATGGCCGAATCAAGATGGAAGTAAAACTTTGATGCCGAAACTAAATCAACAAAGAACAAAGATGAAAACACAATCAAACAACGCATAAAGATAGGAAAATCATACCTTGGAACCCTGAGCTCTGATACCAAATGACAAGAACTCACTTGGGTTCAAAACCAAGCAAACTCCAAGTATTCTTTCTTAAACCCCAAGAACCTTAATCAATGATTTTGTAGGAACAAAACCCATCCAAGATCAGCCCTAAACCACCATGAATCCTTGTCCATGATAACTTAAAAACATGAAATCAGTGTGTTTTGCTAGCAATGGAGACGCCACTAAGGTTGCCAAACTTAGATAAGTCGATTTGAACTTGAAAATGGGAATCCCTCCGTCACAAGAAATTTAGCCATAGCCAAAGCTTAAAGCTTTAAGGTTTTATGAAAATGTTGTGAATTTATTCCTCCAAAGAAGAAGAAAACAAAGTTTAAATAGGTTACAAAGAGAAACCCTAAAGGTGTGAATGGACAAAAATATCCCTAAAGTGAAATTACCAAAAGACCTAAAAACTACCCAATGCTTTCACTCAAGCACACCCCCAAATGTCTTTTCCCACCTAAAGTAGCTTAAAACAATGATTAGAAACTAATCTAACTTAAGCTAATTTGAGGTGCGTACATCAAATAGTAAATTGACGTGTTTACTCAATAAGCAAGGTTTTAAGCATAATTAACCCTAATGGCCTGGTCAACTAGCTTAATTACTTCAAAAATAAAGTCAACATATCAAACAAAATGATAAAATAATACAAGGATTGGCCGAATTACAAAGGTCTCAAAGTTGGGCCAAATTCTCCATATAGGTCATTGTCTTCAAAATGGCTTTGGAAGCTTCATTCAGATCTGATTTGGGCCAAGTGAAGTAGCTTAGGGCCCTTTCCATTGAAGCTCGCATGTGTCTCTGGTGTGTCCCTTACTTGTTTGTTGCAGTCGGCCATGAAACTCTGAGCTAGACCTGCCATTGCTTCTCTGATCCTTTTGGTCTTTTGTCTTGTGATTAGCCCTATTCGTACTTGCAATGGTTCTACTTTAATGTTGGTCATGTCAATTGGTGCTCCAAGTGTGCCTTGGTTCATGTCACTCAGGGTAGAGTTTATACCCTCACACCACAGGATGCACATGCATCTAATGTTGTTGTTACAGGTACACTGCCAGTTGGTTTAGTAAATGCCAGAGTATTATTTGATTCAGAAGCTACTCATTCATTTATATCACCATATTTTGTGACTTATCTAGGTAGAGATACTGAGACATTAGATTCACCCCTTGTTATAACTACACCAGTAGGAGAGCCTATAGAGGTTACACAAAGGGTGAAGGCTTGCCCAGTTGAGATTGATGGGCAAACAAATTATGCTGATTTGGTGGTGCTAAGCATATTGGGGTTTGATGTTATTCTGGGAATGGATTGGTTAGCTACACATAATGCAGTGGTTGATTGCAGGAAGAAGATTGTCACATTGTATACCTCTGATCAGCCAATTAGTGTTTATCATGGGGATAAGAGTGTGGTACCCCATAATTTGATATCGGTAATGCAAGCAAACAAGCTTCTTCGCAAAAAGAATGTGGGATACATAGCTTTTGTGATGCATAGTAGAATGGAAGATAAGAGTATATATCAAATTCCAGTGGTAAATGAGTATCCTGATGTTTTCCCAAATGAGTTACCGGGGTTACCACAGGATAGAGAGATTGAATTCTGCATAGATATAGTTCCTGACATGCAACCCATATCAATTCCTCTGTATAGGATGGCTCCTGCAGAACTTAAGGAATTGAAGGTACAATTGCAAGATTTGCTGGACAAGGGGTTCATTCGTCCCAGCATGTCTCTGTGGGGTGCCCCGGTGTTGTTTGTAAAGAAGAAAGATGAGATATTTTTTCTGTGTATAGATTATCGACAGTTGAATAAGCTGACAATTAAGAATAAGTACCCATTACCGAGGATTGATAATTTATTTGATCAGCTTTAGGGAGCATAGTGTTTCTCAAAAATAGACCTCCGGTCGGGATATCATCAGTTGAGAATTAGGGAAAGCGATGTACCAAAGACAGCTTTCCGGACTAGATATGGACATTACGAATTCTTGTTAATGTCATTTGGTTTGACTAATGCTCATGCAGCTTTTATGGATTTGATGAATAGGGTATTCAAGCCCTTTTTGGATCGATTTGTGATAGTTTTCATTAATGATATCATGGTGTATTCACATAGTGAGCAGGAAGACATGGAGCACTTGCATCAGGTATTACAGACTTTGAGAGAGCACAAGTTGTTTGCTAAATTCTCTAAATGTGAGTTTTGGTTGTCCAGAGTGGTGTTTATGGGATATGTGGTGTCAAAAGAAGGAATTGGTGTAGATTTCCAAAAAATTAAAGCCATTCAAAAGTGGCATAGGCTCACCAGTGTGACAGAGATTCATAGTTTCTTGGGGTTAGTAGGATACTACCGAAGATTCGTGGAAAACTTCTCCAGAATAGCTGCTCCGTTAACCCGATTGACGCAGAAAAATGTAAAGTATGTGTGGTCAGATGCCTGTGAGAGAAGTTTCCAGGAGCTTAAACAATGGAATACTACCAAACATGTTCTAGCTTTACCGTCAGGATCAGGAGGGTTTATGGTGTACTGTGATGCTTCTAGAGTGGGATTGGGTTGTGAGTTGATGCAATGAGGAAAAGTTATTGCCTACGCTTCTAGACAGCTAAAACCTTATGAAAAAAATTATCCCACCCACGACTTGGAGATGGCAGCCATAATTTTTGCCTTAAAGATATGGCGACATTATTTATATGGTGAAAAGTTTGAGATTTTTACTGATCACAAAAGTCTCAAGTATATTATGAGTCAAAAAGATCTTAATTTGAGGCAGAGGCGATGGATTGAATTGCTGAAAGATTATGATTGTTCAATTCAATATCATCCTGGTAAGGCTAATGTGGTAGCTGATGCCCTAAGCAAGAAATCTATGGGGAGTTTAGCTCATCTACCAACTGAAAGGTGGCAACCATCCAGACAGGTGCAGAAATGTATTTCAGAAGGGGTAAGTTTTCAAGTAACAAATCAAGGAACATTGCTGGCTCAGATTCAGGTCTGATCTACACAGATGGATGAGATTAGATTTGCTCAGGAAACAGACACTCAAATCCAACAGATTAGAGATAAACCAAAGCAAGGTGTGGATGAGGAGTATTATGTAGACAATGAAAATCTCCTGAGAAATAAATGTAGAATTGTTGTTCCTCTAATTCCTGAGTTGAGAAACTCATTGTTAGAGAAAGCCCATGCCTCATCCTATACTCTGCACCCTGGAGTTACCAAGATGTACCATGATTTAAAAGATCTTTATTGGTGGGATGGTATGAAAAGGGATGTAGTGGAGTTTGTTGCTAAATGTCTTACTTGTCAACAGTTAAAACAGAGCATCAGAGACCAGCATGGAAACTTCAAAGTTTGGATCTAAATGGAAATGGGAGAAGATTACTATGGATTTTGTAATTGGGCTTCCTCGTACCTCGAAAGGGCATGATTCCATTTGGGTGATTGTAGACAGGTTGACGAAATACGCACACTTTCTGCCTGTAAAGACTAACTTTTCAGCAGCTCAGTATGTCAGGCTGTATTTGGATACGATAGTGTCATTACACAGAATACATGTCTCAATAATCTATGATCGAGGTTCTCAATTTACATCCAAGTTTTGGCAATCATTTCAAGAAGCCTTGGGTTCTTAGTTACGTTTTAGTACAGCTTTCCATCCTCAAACAGATGGACAATCGGAACAAACCATTCAAACCCTGGAGGATATGTTACGAGCTTGTGTAGTAGATTTTGAAGGTAGTTGGGACCGCATTTGCCACTTATAGAATTTGCCTAGAACAATAGTTATCATGCAAGTATTCAGATGGCTCCTTTTGAAGCCTTATATGGTCGGAAATGCAGATCACCAGCGGGATGGTTTGAAACAGGAGAAAAATATTGCTTGGGCCTGACTTGGTTCATGATGCAGTGGAAAAGGTGAAGTTGATTAGAGAAATGATGAAGACGGCTCAAAGTCGCCAGAAAAGTTATGCAGATCGCCGAAGAAAATATTTGGAGTTTCAAGTGTGTGATTCGGTGTTTTTTAAGGTATCTCCTTTTAAATGAGTCATGAGATTTTGTAAAAGAGGTAAACTTAGCCCTAGATATATTGGACCGTTTCAAATA
Organism: Zanthoxylum bungeanum; assembly: GCA_019454045.1. Classification (NCBI taxonomy): domain Eukaryota; kingdom Viridiplantae; phylum Streptophyta; class Magnoliopsida; order Sapindales; family Rutaceae; genus Zanthoxylum; species Zanthoxylum bungeanum. The sequence continues at coordinate 65,371 of SKCR01045218.1, read as the reverse complement.
CTTCGCAGAGTTGGAGGTAGAGCGTATGAGTTAGCACTCCCGCCTAATATGGATAGAATACATCCGGTGTTCCATGTGTCTATGCTACATAAATACTTATTCGATGAATCTCATGTTTTAGAGCCTCAAACGGTTGATATCTGCCGAGATCTATCCTATTTGGAACAACCAGTAGCTATAGTGGATAGAGAAACAAGGAAGTTACGGTCCAAGTGGATTCCCTTAGTTAAGGTGGTTTGGCAACACCACAAGGGTCAAGAGACGACTTGGGAGCCAGAAGCTATCATGAAAGAGCAATATCCTCATTTATTTGCAGAAGGTATGCCCCTTTTAATTTAGCACTTTGATTCGAGGACGAATCATTTTAAGGGGGAGAATTTGTAACGACTTGAATTTCATAACTTGATTGGGGTAGTAATTCAGTGATCGTGATTTAATTATTCCGGGGGGATAGCGAATAAATTTGGAGATGGCATAAAAACCCGATTAGTGTCGCAATGTTTATAATTTTTTTGGGTTAATATATTTAGGTCCGATAGGAGTTTTAATAGTTTGACCAATATCATGATTTAGCAAGTGTTAATTGTTACCTAAACCTTATAATATTTGTTAACAAGGCTTGGTGACATTTGTTAAGACTTGTTAACAAATGCCCTTCATATGCTTTGTTTCATGAATTTTAAAAATAAAAATAAAAGAAATCAACCCATACTTCACGTTTTCTTCTTATCTTCTTATTTCCTCTTCCTCTCTCCCTAGCAAAGAAATCAAGCCTTTCTTTCCAGAAAATTTTCCTCCATTTCCACCAAATCTAGAGCTCCAAAGCCACATGCAAGCTTGAAAGTGTGATAAAGGAGTTTAAGGAAATATACTTGTGAAGAAATAAATTGATTTAATGTGAGAAAGGTAAAAACCCAAATCTAAAATTACTAAGTTTTGATGATTTGATGCTTAAAGAATGTTATTGGTTTGAGTTTATTGATGAATATTTGGTTTTGAGTCAAGGAATTGGAGATTTGAGGAATTCCCCAATTTGTAAAATCCTTAAATGTGAAGTTGAGTTGGGATTTATAAATGGTTGTATGAAGGTGTAATTGATGTTATATTGTATATTTGCTATGATTATGGTTGGTTATGTGGTAGTATTGAAGGGTGAAATTGATGCTAAGTGATGTATTTGTTCTGATTGTGGTTTGAATGGTGTTGAAGAAATGGTGAATGAAGTGTAATTAAATTCTGGATCCTGGAAAACTGGTACGCGTCGCAACGCCAAAGAGGGCGTACGTCGTGACACATGAAGCAGAATTAGGTTATTGGATTTTTGGTGTGCGACGCGACGCCAAGCGCTGTACCAGGACTTGTTTTAAAACCATTCTGGTTTGATTCTAAGACGTTTAGGGGCACTTTAGGGGCTTTGTATAGATAAGTAACCACATGATAAGTCATACCATAAGCATGAACTTTTACCTTTGATTGTATATACTTTTCTCATTTATTACATAAAAATCTAACGGTTTCTTTGGCATTAGATCAACGTCAAGCCACTAGAAGGTCACCGAAGCCGCATACCACACCCGATTTGCCTTAGCACTATGAGTGGAGTATTTATTTCAGAGTTTTGAATGTGGTTTTGGTTATGATTTTGTACATCATTGATTTATTTATTTTACGTAAAATGATAATTTCCTGAAAATGAGAAATATGGTTAAAGTTTTGATAAAACTTGGTTTCTGATAAACGCTTTGGTGATGAAAATGATTTCAAACATATGGATTTATGATTTTAGAGGCATGGGGGAAAAATCCACCTCAGATGTTACTTGATTCAGATATGGAATTGACATATATGGAATTGACGGACATGGTATTGATGGGTATCGGTATTGATACCGGATATAGACGTGTGCACACGGGATATAGGACTAGAGATGACAGATGCCTCTAGATCCTGGGTATTGGGCTAGGGGGTCTGTGAGTACAACGCCCCTAGACCCGGATATTTCAGAGACAGGTTGGTGGCACTGATAGCACCACTGTTGTCTGGTTTAGTGGCTTGGGGGACTGTGCGTACAATGCCCCAAGACCACATGATTATGTACAGATTGACCGATGATATTTCTGATGATGATATTGATGTTTTCTCATTATTTTCAAAAGTTTTGAAAGGGAAAGCTCTGGTTTATGATTCAAGAATTCTTAAAGTTGTTACATTGAAAATGAGCATTTCTAATACTGTTTGTTTTCTGGTTTTATAGCTCCACTCACTGAGTTCTTTAGGACTCACTGTAGGCATTGCATTTTTGCATATCAGCCCGATGATGAGTCTCGTATGGAGACAACTACCCCTTTAGTCATGAAAGCCGCGGGAAACAGATGTTGGAAGGGTAAAGTTGGAAAATAGAATTTTGTTGGATTTTATCTGAGTTGTTTAGCTTCGGCTGCTTGTTGGACTTCCGTTTCGAAGCTTATCTTAGGCCCAAGACCCCATAAACCATTTACCAAACACAAGACCAAACCCAAAATACCCAAGCCCACCAAGTCAAACCAAGTCAATGGCCAAAGATGTGATTCACGCCCATATGCTCCTTATTTAGGTAAATAGATATTTAATCACATGTTCAAATCAAATAAAATCCTTACTTAAATAAAAGAAATCAAATCAAATCCCTACCAAATCAAATCCAATCACAAATCCAAATTAGGAGATCTATTCCTTATTAGAAACCAATTAGGAGATTCTCTCCTACTCAAATTAGGAAAGTCTTCTCTCTTTGCCTATAAAAAGAGGCCTTCACCCCCATTCACAACCCTAGCACAGATACATCCCTCTCACACGCCTAAAGCACTCTCTTAAGCCTCCATTGCACGCCCAAGCAGCCCCCTGAAGCCTCCATTGCCGCACCTTCAAGATCCAATAGCCTCTATTGCCGCACCTTCCCTCCATCATCAACACCCTTCACGCCCAAGCCCTAAACTTAACCCTCCATTGCCGAGTTCCAGCCCCCATTTACAGCCCTAAAACACCCTCAAATAAACCTTATTCACAGCCCTAAAGTCGCACTAAACACCCTCCAAACACAGCCCCATTCGCAGCCCCAAAACAGTCCATGAAAACCCCTCACTGCACCAGTGAACTGCTGAGTTTAGCTCGCTGTTCTGGTTAGTTCTTGCTGCGGCTTTAGCCAGCAAAATAGCCCTAAAATCACCTAGAAAACCCCCAAAAAACCTCCATAAAGTTTCCCTAAAAAATCCCCACAAACGCACCTCCCTAAGCCTTCAAAATCACCCAAAACAATCCGCTAAACCATCAAGACAGTGACCTGAAACGTAGCAGCGAAACAGCAGCGAAACGGACTTGAAACAGCAGCCCGAACAGCAAAACAGCAAGGAAAGACGTTGAGTTGGTGAACTAAAAGAGTAGCGGATCATTCACCCTTCCAACGGACGTGTAACGCCCTTTCTTAGACGACAAAAGAGGTTAGACCTGAGGGCACCTTTCTACTTATCTTCTTTATTGTTGTTTTATTTATTTTGATATATAATTGCATGAGAGTCGTTTGAAGCATGATGTGATTGTTGGATGAGCGGGATATGTGTTCTCTTTTGTGGTATATCGGATGGAAACCCGGACGTAAATTCCATAGCTGACTCCGAATGGACGGTAGTATGGTCTGCACTCGGGATACAATGCCACGTACCACTTAAGATACACGTATCTCGTCTCATCCTAATTTGTATTTGAGCATGTTATAGTCTTTAGGTTATATGTTTATTATTTAAAAGCATGGTTTAATTTAGTTTGTTATTTATTTGTTAAAGCATGTTTAGGTTGTTCATTATGCATGTTCTTAGTTTATGATGCGTTTGGGTAATGATTTATACATGTTGGTTTAATGGTTCAATAGGCTTGTTGTGTTACATTGCGTGAAATTATTTGGATGAAAGCATGTTAGATCTAAGAACCCTTGAGCATGAATGATGAATAGATTCGGTTAGTTTATTGCACAAATTATATCATCACAAGTGACATAAGTAAGGGACCATTCCGAACCCAACAGTTTGAGGTCTTCCCTTGCGAGGGGTGAGTGCGGCCTTAAATCTTTGTCCCGGTTCACACCGGGTGGCGACTCCATGTTATTTCGTACTTCCCAACTAGGCCGCGAGCCTAGAAAAGCGTCGCCCAGGTTCTGTTGTCTACACTCACCCCCCCCCCACTCTCCAGGTTTTGCAGGGCCTTCTTTTTTGTGAGCCAATGCTATATTTTGAGAGACTTGGATTCGGGACAGGAGCATCACTGCAGTCACTAGTTTTATGGGTTCATCATGTTGTGTCTACATTCATATAGAATGTAGTTTCTTTTGAGTTTCTATGATGTAAAATCTATGTATATATGTGTGGTTGTTTCACATCCAGATTATGTACGTGCCATGTTTAATTTCATATAGTTTTCTGCCTGATGAGAAAATATTTGCATACATGGTTGATTTCTGGTTTCAGTCAGAGGCTTAGGTGACAGTGGGATTCTGTCATCAGCCGGTAATATTCCCGGATTGAGGATGTTACAATATTTTTCATTATTATGCTTTTAAATGGCAAAATATGATTGGTGCACATGTATTATTTACTTTAATGAAATGGTAGTCAATTTGGATTTGAATTCTTTAATTCTTTTTTAGAAAATTGGAAAATTCAAATTACCATTTTTACCCATCATAGTCGGCCAACCCTAAGTATAAAAGTTATCATTTTTCATTTTCTTTATTTGATAAGCTAAGTCTCCAAAAATATTACAAAGAATTGTTGAGAGAAAAGAAAGCAAAATGAAGAAGAATTGAAGAAATCTTGAAATAAAATAAGTTTTTTCAACTAGAAAAATATTTCTAGGGTTCCAAGCTTTAACATATGATGTTTATATTTTTCTCTACTACTTTTAGTGTGTAGTATTGGTGTTGGAAGCTTAGATGAAAGTTGTTAGCATGGATGTTAAGAAAAATCACTTATAAGGTGTTATTAAGCTTTTTTTCAGTCATTAGATGACTTGGTTGCCATTATAGAGTTGTTAGGCCACTCAATAATGACCTAGAATTGTTTTTGAGTTGTTTCATAGTGGTGATACTTTTTTGTGTTGTAGAGATTAGATTAAAGTGTCGGATTGCATTAATTTGGTGTAATTTACTCAATTTGTTGAATTTATAAAATTAGGGTTTATACCCTTTTCAAATTTGGGAATTTTCATATATGTATTGTGTAATGATGTATATTTGATGTACATTTAATTTGGTGTTGATTGGATTTGATCTTGACTTGTTTTGAACAAGATTAGACCAAATTGATCAAAATTGAAACTTGGTGGGCTTCACGGCAATTTGTAGGAAATATGGAATTTTCGGTTGCAATTATGTTTAGATGTGTATGACATGTTTAAAATCATTTTGGTAATGATTTGGAATCACTCAAAATTATATTTGACAATTTAGGGACTAAAATGATCACAATGTAAAGTTTAGGGGCATTTCGGTAATATTTAAAAATTCTAAATTTATGGGTTAAAATCTGTTTTGTTGAGTATTGAGTGATTAAAATAAATTAGTTTATTTTAATTACCCAAGAAAAATAAAAGAAATCTGAAAATTTGATTTTTCGGCATTCCGCTGCGTTACCACACTGATTGCCTAAAACCCCAACAGGTGACCATGATAATGAGATCTCTTGTTTCCTACAATTTGGGAGCAACTATTATAAACAAGTTGAGTTTCACTCTTACATAATTGCTAAATGAACTCAACCCTTTGGATTCCATGCTGATGGATCCTCGTAAGCCTAGTGGGGAGGCAAGTGTTGTCGAGTCTTTTAAAACTGCAAAGAAGATGAATAAACACTAGGAAGACAAATGGTACAACTACTTAATACATGAAAAGACCTTGGTGAAGGTAACTTCACCATGGGAGTCAAGACAGGGGATGTTGTTTCAGTAAAAGTAGTAGGAGTTATCAATTTTCAATTTTCAAATAAAAGTTATTTGAATTTAAACAAAATGCTGTTTATTCCTATTTTGGTGCAGAAATTTGATTTCTATTTCAAAACTATTGCATGATGGTTTTTTCCATTTTATTTAATAATAATAGTTATTATTTCAAAAATGGATTATCAATATACACAGGAAACTATGAGATAACTTGTATGTGTTAAGACTATTAACACATAGCTCACTATTCAACACTGAGATGTTTAAGGTTGAAAAGCCCAAAATAAAACGGCAAATGATTTGTCATGATAACACATATCTATGGCATCTTAGACTTGGCCATATTAACCTAGAAAAGATAAACAAATTAGTAGAAAATGGATCCTTAAGTCAGTTAAAGGACCGCAAATTACCAGTCTATGAGTCAAGTCTAGAAGGAAATATAACCAATAGACCTATTATTGGAAAAGGGCTAAGAAATAATTAATCACTAACTGGTTATGAATATTTCATCACATTTATTGACGATTGTTCTAGATATTTGCATGTTTACCTAATGCAGCATAAATCATGTATATTTGAAAAGTTCAAAGATTATCATACTAAGGTTGAGAACCGATTAAGTAAAGCCATCTAAATTCTACGATCAGAGCATGGCGAAGAATACATCGACTATGAATTCGAGGAGTTTTTAGTTGAGCCTGGGATAATATCCCAACTAATAGCACCTGGAACACCAGACGCTATAAGTTGGGACATTATCTCATGTTTAACTAAGAACTCCTCGAATTCATTGTCAATGTATTCTCCTCCACGATATAATCGTATAATTTTGATGTCTTCAACTAATCGGTTCTCAACCTTAACACGATACTCTTTGAACTTTTCAAATGTACCTGATTTATGCTGCATTAGATAAACATGCACATAACTAGAATAAACATCAATAAATTTGACAAAATATTCATAATCACTTAGTGATTAATTGGCTCTTAGCCCTTTTCCAATAAAAGGTGTATTGGTCATATTACCTTCTAGACTAGACTCATAGACTGGTAAGTTATTGTCCTTTAACTGACTTAAAGATCCACTTTCTACTAGTCTATTTATCTTGTCAAGGTTAATATGGCAGAGTTTGAGATGCCACATATATATGTTATCGTGAGAAATTCTTTGCCATTTAGTTTTGAATTTTTCAACCTTAAATATCTCAGTGTTGAGCAGTGAGTTATTGTTGGATAATATGACCCATAGCGTCACTATTTGCACAGATCATTGTGTTGCTGTAGCAAATTAACTATGTAACAAGGAAATTGCACTCTCGTCATTTGTGATTAGATCACCATAGATATATAAATGAAGAGAGGTCCCTATGATTAGTTCCTGGATTGAGATGATATGAGACAGTATCAGTCCACGAAGGATTAATCATTAAATATCCCTAGCCGTAGTATTATCGAGACTGGACATCGATAATGCGGAATAGGCTAGTATTGCACTTGTGCGCGTTGTGAGGGCACAACGGCATAGTTCTCATATATATAAGTATTGGATACTTGTGCAAGTGCGATAGGAGGTCGTGTTTCACCGATGGTACGGGAAACAGCTTCGCTCTGGATAGACCCTTCGGAATCCCATTGGTATTATGACTAGGTGTCTATGGGAGGCCGAAATCAAGGTAGGTGTGTATAGTCTTAACCTGAGACTTGCATCGCTAATACTTACGACAATCGGTAAACTTTGGTTTTGGTGGTTGGGGGATCTTAACTGGTTCTGTGTTCACCTCTTCTGGGTTTATCAGGAATCGTAGTGTATTGGATGTGATGTCGAGACGGAAGTATCACTCCAGTCATAGTGGAGATGATGTCACGCAGGATACGGTATTAGTGCTCTTAAGTGATGCGCATCCAATCGTGATATTATGACCAGGTCATGAATATCCGATTATAGAGACTAGTTACCAGACATCCGATATGTGTTTCGGACGGGGCAGACACTTATCCAGCCCCAGCCCTAGCACGTGATTATCCGATGCTGGATCGATATGCACAATACATTCGTATACTACGCTTGATACAGATCTAAATATTCTTAATAGGATATGTCCGGAGAATTGGGATGACTTGGAGCTTTGCTAGGAGTCGACCTTGTCTCGTAAATCGGTAGAACGTAGTACTTGGTACGTACGTGATTCGGGCACTCCGACGACCGTATTTACTGCCAACTTATCCGGAGATCTCATGGGTCGCTTCCCGATAATCCACCGATGACGCACAACTCGCACTCTTGAATAATCTGGGATTATATAGAAGAGAGAGAGAAAATTAATCTAGGATTAATTACGGAGATATTTTATTTAGGATAAAATATCGTATAGGGAGAGAACGATTAATTTGGAATTAATCATAAAATTATTATATTCGATATAATAATCGAAATTCGATTTCGACGCGAATTAAAATTAGATTTTAATTCGGGCAAACGAGTTAATTTAGAATTAATTCGTTAGCGACGTAAATAATAATTTCGCTAGGAGCAGTTATTTATTTTAAATTCGATTTAATTAACGTCGCGCCGTAAGTTCGGTATTTCGGAAATATCGAACCCGAACGCGTGAGTGCACGTGGGCCCACTTTCATTTGGAAACGTGTGGGGCCCACATGACACATGTCATATTATGCATTATTTAATTCTAATGCATTGCATGGAGATAGTGTTTATACATGCACTCAATGGTTTTGCATGGAAATGAGTGTTTGACACTCTAAGCCATTGCATGATTTGTGTCATAATTTTATTATTAATTTAATAAATATTATGGCATAAATATAAATTGATTTTTGGTAACAAAAAAAAAAAGAAAATCTCTCTCAAATCTCTCTCTTCTCCTCACGCAAAACACACAAAGTGTGGACTGTTTTTGACTGGTTTGGGTGCTTGACTTTAGGGGAGCAAGGGTTGGGTTTTCATGGTGAAAACCGCAAGTGCTAGCACACTACGAGTCTTGCGAAGTGGTAGGGAGGTTCCACCCATGAGGCGGGACTCATCCGACGGAGTTTGGAGCTTCGTTTTGAGACCCGAAACTGCCAAGACAGTGAGCGTGGACTGCTGCTGAGATTTGCGCCCATGGCAGTGAGTTTTGTTTGCTTCGAATCGTCTCCAAATCGACTCAACCGATCAATGTGAGTATTCCGCTACTCCGTTTGATGTATTCACGCATGTTTTCATGTCTTGATTTGATCTTGGGACCTTAGAAAAACTCAACAGTTATTTGTTAACAGTCTTAACACATACAAGTTATTTCCTAGTTTCCTGTGCATATTGGTGATCCATTTTTGAAACAATAACTATTATTATTAAATAAAATGGAAAAACTATCATGCAATAGTTTTTGAAACATAAATCAAATTTTTACGACAAAATAAGAATAACAACACTTTGTTTAAATTCAAATAACCTTTTATTTGAAAAAAACTGGTTACTGTCTCCTCCTGACTTCTTTATTGAAACTGCATCCCTTGTCCTGACTTTCATGGTAAAGTTACATTTATCAAGGTCTTTCCATGTATAAGTAGTTTTACCATTTGTCTTCCTAGTGTTTCTTTATTTTCTTTGCAGTTTTGAAAAACTCGTCAACACTTGCCTCTCCACTAGGCTTACGAGAATCCATCAGCATTACTCCAAAGGCGTGAATTCATTTAGTAGTTATGTAAGAGTGAAACTCAATTTATGCATAACATAGTTGCTCTCAAACTGGAGGAAACTCTTCGAAAGAGATCCCATTATCATGGTCACCTGGCTATGAGGCGATCGCATTGAAGTGGTTATCATCCTCAAGACGATCTTTTGGATGGATGTATCTTCCTTCATCTTCGTGTTCATCACTAAGACTAAGGCCTCATGATGTTACCACTTCGAAAGGTACCCGAACATGTCTTACAATGATTGCATCATTATAGTTGTAGCCATTAGTTTCATGCTTTGGCAGTAAGAACATCAAACATCCCTGCTAGCAAGTAGCAGTGGGTCTTTCCATTGACCGTAACCACCTTGGTGAGTATCATATATAATTTGGTTATGGAGGACACTCCTCCTACACGAAAAATTTAAGGTCTTCAAAAAACCAGACAGCTTTCATGTTACTTTTCTTTAAAACATAACTTTCTCTCGTATATTGTGGTTTATAGCAAGTATGAAAAAAAATGGCTAATAATTTTAAAATAAACATGTTTTAAAAAATTTCATTCATCGCATATTAAAATCATCACAATCATTTTGGCATAAAATTAAATATGATGCATGGACCATTAAAAGAATTAGAAACTTAAAAAAACAATTACAATGCCATGAAAATCTATCATCCCACAAATAAGTGTCGCCGTGGGTAGGTCAAATATTGCATGATAGATCGAGAAAATCTCAATTGATTAAAATATGTAGGAATAACTTTTATTCCTATATTAACCAACCACTGTTTGATTTAATCATTCCTTTATGAGTGTAACCCATTGTTTCGGAACCCTTTGGACTTAACTAGTGAAGTTCCGCTGTAGGGTAGGTCAGTTCACCAAATACATATAGAATTCCTATCCTCTCAGAATCCAAACTTGATATTGACCCAAAATGGACACCATCCGTAGGGGGACGAAAACAAAGCCATCTCAAGGCGCCTTTTGAATCTCACATTTTCGGACTGAAGATATCACGGTATTTATTGTCATAATTCCTCTCAAACTCACTATTTATAGTTCAAAGTTTCTATTACACTAGTATTGATTTTGTTAGATTATGCAGCACTCTAAGAACAACCTAATTAATACAGTTAGGATTAGCAATATCTCTAAATGCAAGCCACCTTTCACCAATCCTCTCAAATAACAAAGGCATAAGACTTTAGTCCCACATCGCCTGAATCGAAGGCAGCAAGCATTCAACCAAATCCAACAACTATAGCAAGCCCATCAGGAAATCGGTACTTGAACAAAAGCCCAAGCGCGAGTCCAAAACACAGCTAGTTTGCGCATGCAAGCCCAGCCCATCAGAAAACCGAACGCATCAGCCTGGAAGCGTTAACTCACATGGAGAAACAGCCCAGACTTCCAGCCCAAATAGGCCCCAAAATCCTAACATGCCGAGAAGCAACTCAGCCAGATGCAAGTCAGACCACTGAAGTGGCCCAGCCTTATTTTCGTCTCTGTCACCCAAAAATAGCTAATTTAGTGTCCTCTCCAAGCCACAGCACCAATCAACTCAGGTATGATGAGATTGATTTTTACCCCAATAGACAATCTACGATTTCTCTCGTATGTCCTGGCTCCTCCCTACCAGTACTGTACGCTACTGTTTATAGCATCGTCAGTGTGAGATTGCTACATCGCCATCCTACCTGAAAAGCGAAGCATGTCGATGGCCGCAGAAACTTCTATGAAAGAGTCATGATTTTACCTATTCCTATCAGAGTCTCAAAGTTTCTTCACTCGTTGAGGCCGGCCTTACCCCAATTTGCGCTACTGTCCTCGAGCTCAATTAGGAATAGATTGCTACAGCGTTCTCCCATAGTAGCCTACTACTACTCATCACAGCTTCAGATCGCACTCCTTCAACTAGTCTGCCGACCAATAATTAGAGCCATAGTTACAGAAGCTCCGCAGCCCTTCAGAAATCCATTGGAACAGAATCCGGCCCCACATAGCCATTGGAACCATCCAACAACCACACAACACCACAAAGTCAGCGAGAATACAGCCCAATTCAAAAAGAAAACTCAGCATGAGTCCCACATCTCCTGGGAACTCCTCTGTCAACCAAACACACACAGATTTTCAAAAGAACCACCCACAAACTTTATAATGTACTCATCCAGAACCGCAAATTACAAGATCCAGAACATAAGATATATCTTCTCATGAAACCAAAGCGCAATTTCCAGCCTTCAGACATCAGACAAACACATTTGTCGAGATTTTCCTTTCATAATCCTGCCATGTTTCTTCATATCTCATGGCCTCCCCTACCATTTGATTATGCTACTGTTCACAGCCAAGATTAATGTAAAGGACGCTACATCGCCTAAGCGCAGGCTGAATATGACTACCGGTATCGCCCAAGATCTCCCAAGAGACACAATCTTCTCAAACTCAAAACCAATGTTCAAAGCTCTTACCGAATTATGAATGTGACGTGATTTTCCTCCTCTTGTAACCGTATCCATCAATTTCTTCACAGAACTCTGGCCCTCTCCAAAGTAAAGTGCTACTGCTCGATGGGAGACTACATCAAGAGGTGCTACAGCTGCCTAGCCCATAACTCTAGCAGGAGATGATTATCCCATGCGCACGAGATAGCAATGCGTAAATAAATAAAGCAATAACATGCGGAAAGTAAATAGCGGAACAATAAACACAAACAACGAATGAACACAAAAATTAAATAACAAAACGAAACACGTGCATGAAGTTTCTCAAGCGGTATGTGGAGTTGTATCCTAAGTACAGACCGCACTACCGTCCATTCGGATTCGGCTACGGAATTTGGTCTGGATTTCCATCTGATATACCGCAAGAGATATCATTGCAATCATTAACCCAATATAAATAAAAATGGACGTGAAATAATAATGATGCACGTGAGGGGATAATAAATAACCGAAAAGATAAATAAATAACAAAGGGCGGCCCTCAGGTCTTACCTTTTAGTCGCTTCTCGGGAGTACGTTGGGACGTCGTCGGAAGGGTTAATGTTTCCGCTATTTTTCTGGTTCGCTATTTCGCTGTTTCCACTCGTTGTTCCGCTGTATTTTATTCACTATTTTCTCTGTTTTTTGCTAACTGTTTTGGACTGATTTGGAGACTGTTTTTTCGATGATTTTTGGACTGTTTTGGGTGATTTTTGGGCTGATTTTTTGGACTGTTTTGGGTTGTTTTTATCTCGGTTTAGGGGCTTGGTGGAGAGGTATTGTTCACGGCTTTGAAGGGTTATTTGCTGTTTATTCGCTTGGTGAGGGCTGCTTGTTATTTTTTACTTACTCGGTGAGGGTTTTTTTATTTTATTTTTAGGGGGGCTCGGCATTTACTGTAGCAGTATGTTTATGGCGTGAAGGTGTTGGCTGGGTTGAAGGCTGCTTTGTGTGTGGCCGTTTAATAGAGAGAAGCATGTGTTTTGGCTTTAAGGTTGTTTTAGTGATTGCTGGTCAGGTCGAGAGAGATGGAAGGGTGAGAGTGAGAGAGAGCTTCGAGAAGAGAGGTTAAGCCTTTTTGGTTTTATGGTTGCCGAGTGAGATTAGGGTTTTTGTGTTTGTTTTTTTTGCTATGTGAGATGGAAGAGACGTATGTTGATGTGGGTAGGTGCTTGGGGTCGGTTGTGCTGCGATTGGTTAGTGGTGTTGGTGAGTTGTATATGTATGGCTTTGGTTATGTGGGGTTTTGGATATTGGTGAAGGGGGGAGTGTTTGGAAGTAGGGTTGTTTGGGCTGGTTCTTTGTGGCTGTGTTTTTTTGTGTTTGTTTTTGTGAAAGGGCTGTTGTTTATGTTTGTCGATGTGGAGAGGACGAGAGAGAGGTGAGAGAATGAAAGTGCGTGAAGAGAGAGAAGCTGTGTCGTTAGGGTTTGCCGAGTGGTTATGTAAAAGAGAGGGCTGTATGCGTGGCGTTGATGTGAGAGGAGAGAATATTGAGAGAAGCGAGAGAGATGGGATCAGAGAGTGTAGAGAGTGTGTGATTAGGGTTTTATTATTTTTTTTTTGGTTGAGGGCAAGAGAGAGAGTGTCCATAGGTCTTTGGTTATTTGTGTGAATGAGCCCGTGTATGGAGAGAGAAGTAGGAAGAGAATGTAGGGTTTTGTTTCGTCCTCTTTTTATAATGGTGAGCTAGGGTTAGGGTTATGCTTAGGGTTTGTCTAAGGAAATAAATCATGTAAAAAGGGATGTATTAGTTATTAAGGGAAATAACTATGTAATTTTGGTGGGGATTGATTTCAAGATATTTTTAAATTTGGAAGGAGATTTGATTGGATTTTGGCATGTGTTAAATGTGATTTGAATTTTTGATTGGGCTTGGGTTTTGTGATTTTGGCTTGGCGTGTGGCCCTTTGTGGGTGCATAGGTTGCATGGGTTTTGACCGAGGCTAACAGTTAAAACAGAGATTAATCGAGCGAACCCGAGGCTAAACAAAAGAATTAAATTTTGATAAGGTATTAATTTGTAAATTTTTCCCTTCCGACGTCCATTTCCCGCGACTTTCGCAACTTATTGGGTAGTGCCTCCATACGAGGCTCATCATTGGGCTTTATGAAAAAATGCAGTGTCTACAGGAATTAAGAACCGTAAAAACTCAAATAAATAAGATACATTAAGGATCATCTCAGTAAAATTTCAGCTTCTTATTCATCCCCAATTAATCACAGTGAATTTTCAAAGTTAGATATCAAGCAGTGAATTTTCTAACGATTAGTAAAATATACGTTTTCGCTACCGCACTTGTAAAACTCCAAATCTAAGCCCGTAAAATTCATAGATATCATAGATATTTTCAATATTCAAGTAGATTTGGCATTCATTTAATGCATGTACTTTCATGACATATGTAAATATTCTGAGTTATAAGAAAGAGAACTACTAGTTACTTTGACTTTAGATCGACGTCAAGGTACTCGAAGATCACCCACGCCATGTATCGCACCCGACTTGCCATAAACTGTAAGTGAATATTTTCTTTTCAAAGTTCTTATTTACTTATTTTTTTTAATCTAGACTTACTTTTAAACGCATAGGGCGTTAGCCAAGTTTATTTCCAGTTGTTTTATGAATAAGAATATTTTGAGAAGTTTTGACTCAAAGACATGATTTTATTGATTTTTAGAGGCATGGAAAAACCCACCTCAGATGTACCTTATGGAATTGACGGATACAACATGTGCACATGTAGAGCAGGACTGGGGGGACGGCGATACGTAACACCCATAGATCCTAGATTCAGGGCTAGGGAGACGATGAGACGTAATGCCCCTAGACCCTAGATTCAAGGTCAGGATGATAACATGGATCAGCACATCTGGCTCTAGTTCAGCGGCTTGGGGGACGACGAGACGTAATATCCCAATACCACTAGCTTAGGCGTATAGGGGACGACAAGATGTAATGCCCTCATACGTCAAGTTTTTAGAGACAGATTTTCAGAAATAGATTTTTAGAGATGAGATTTTCAAATATATGATTTTCAGAAGTGACAAGTTTTATAAAAGATTTTTCAAGAGAACGCAGTTTTCTAGAAAAGTTCAGAGTTTTCAGAAAAAATTCATAGAAATAGAATTATTTTTTAGATACAAAAGAGTTTTCTAAAAAGATCTGTTTTCTTGAATATGATTTCGATTTCAGAAAAAATGAATATTTTGTAAAATATTTCAGTTTTTGTTTTAAACTGTCCATTCTCTAGGTCGTTCAAATGATCTAATCCCCCATCACTCCCAGTTTCTCTGTTTTGCAGGTATACTCGGAGGACGAGCTCGAAAGGATTGATACTGATGGCAGTCACTAGGGTGTATGGTCCACCAGGTCGAGTATAGATGTTTAGTATAGTCAGAGTCAAATTAAAGTTGCATGTCAATCATTGGTATTGTATAAGTCATTGTAATGTGCTTATAGTGTCCATGAACAGTTATGTGAAGAGAAGTTTCATTGAATAAACGGTTATGAGTTTGAAAGTTGCATATCATGTTATTGAGGTTGGGCAGTGGTCCCTATGCTTGAGTTTGTACATGAGTTGTGTAGGCACTGTATTTTACATATAAGTCTCGATGATGAGCCTCGTACGGAGGCACTACTCTTTAAGTTGTGGAAGTCACGGGAAAAGGACGTCGGAAGGGAAAAGTTAGAAATCATACCCTGTTGGATTTAATTCGCTTGCTTAGCTTCAGGTTTGCTCGTTAGGCCTCTGTTTTAAAACTTATCCGTGGCCCAAAACCCCCCAAGCCACACACCAAGCCCATACAACCACCAAACACACACACCAAGCCCACCAAAAGGACCAACCACACGCCCCAAACGCCCTAATTCACGCCCAAGCCTTCCAAAATAACAAATCCACACATTAAACACATGTTGAAATCAAACAAATCACCTTCCCAAATTAAAATATTCAAATTAAATCTCATCAATCACCTTCCTAATTAAATTAAATCACATTCCTAAACTAAATAAAATCAAATCAAATTAAATCAAATTACCTTCCTAAATTGAGAGATCTTTTCCTTATGATAACACACCTAAATATCCCTCAACAATTACACAATATTCCTTCCTTATTCGCATAAGAACAACCCCAGCCCTTGCTTATAAAAAGAAGCATAAACCCAACCTTAGAGACCCTAGCACTCACGCCCAACCAAAGAAATTTCCTCTGCATTTGCCGTGAACAAAGCCTCCAAAAACTCTCCTCATTGCAGCAACAAACACCCTAAAACCATCCCCTGAAATCAGCCCCCATTGCCGCACACCCTCCTCCCTCCCTGAAATCAGCCTTCTCACTCACCTCCTCTCGTCCTTAATCTTCCTAGCAATCACACAACCACTCTCCATAAACCCTAACACGCGCCCTTCTCTGCCACCCATACTCACGCCATAAACTGCCACCAAACTCACGCCATAACCATCCACACATACGATAAACCTCAACATGTAGCCCACTCACAATCCACAAATACACACAACCATCCTCGTGAAGACCACATACAACACTCATGCCCAACCTCTCCATAAAACACTTTAGCCACGTTAACTTATGCACATGTGCCCCTCCATCAACGACCGAAAATAACCAACACAGCCCCCACTAGCCGAATACAATACATACAAAAACAACCCAGTAAATTGCCATATTACCACCAAAAAATAGCCCAGTAAACTGCCCTTCATATCACCGAAAATTCTACCCTGAAACACAGCTCAAATACCGCAAAAATATTGAGCAAATAGCCGCCCAAAACAGCGAGGCAACGAAGGAAAACAACAAACCAGTAAATCGAAAAAGTTACGGAGCATCAACCCTTCCGACAACCGCATAGCGCACTTCCTAGAGACGACTTAAGAGGTTAGACCTAAGGGCACCTTTTCTATTTATTCTCGTACATTTTTTTGTTATTTATTGTTATTTCTTTGCATGTGTATTATAGATTCATGTAAGTTGTGGCCATGAGATGAATGAAATATGTGTTATCTCTTGCGGTATATCAGATGGAAACTCGGACGTAAATTCTGTAGCCGAATCTGAATGGACGGTAGTGTGGTCTGCACTCAGGATACAATGCCACGTACCGCTTTGGAGACACACATATTTCGTTTCATCCAATCTTATGTTTATTTGTTGTTTATTAGAAATAGTATCTTACTTTTATGCATCATTTAGTTGATTATTTCCAAACATGATTAGTTATTTCTTTCGCATTAGGAATTTAATCTATGTTTACGTTTAGATTGTTATTTATTTATATTTTCGTCTTTGTTAATCCAATATGTTCATGAGATTGTGTGCTTGCCGTTATTCTGACTTATTTTTATGCATACAAACTTAGATATAGGTTATATACAAACTTAGATATAGGTCGTATGTGAACTTAGATGTAGGTTATTCTTGCGTAGACTCGGTTATATTATTACATAAATTCATTCATTACTAGTGGCATAACTAAGGGACCATTCCGAACCCAACGGTTTGAGGTCTTCCCTTGCGAGGGGTGAGTGCGGCCTTAAATCATTTCCATGTTCACACTGGGTGGCGACTCCATTTATTTCTCCGGTGTAGTCCCCCACGGGCTACTCCGTACTCCCAATCGGGCCGCGAGCCTGGAACAGCGTCGCCGATTTCTGTGTCCTACAGTCTGGCGACTCCACTAGGGATAGAGAATCGGCCCCGAAATAATGCCTTGTAATGTTTGTGATTTTTGTTTTAGTTAACTGTGTCTACAGTGGGTTGAAGGGGTTTAATCAAAGACACTATTAGAGCTAGGTAATGGTTTGGTGTCTTCTTCATTCACTACCTTTCTATAAGGAAACTGTGAAGGCACCTGGATAATCATTTACCCGAAGCTTACCGTGATGGAACTAATTTGGAGGACTTATTGTTTATTCCTGTCACCAAGGCGATAAGAGCCTAAGAGGCTTGGGTATTTAAAAGAGTCTGCTCCACCCTCCCTCTGGGGAATCTACAATAGGAAATTCATTTGATAGTCAGTCATGCACCATAACTCATTGGCACGTACCTTAGTGTATAAAAAAAGGTGCGCTCACTTGGTCGCTCGAACCCTTGAGTGAGGAGTCCTAGTTGTGAGCAATCCTTCACCAGCGGGAGCCTTTATCTATACCCCTATAAACCCGCATATGAACTGTAGTTGTATGACCAATAGAAACTATTCCTTTATACTTGCGTTTAGGACCATCATCATTTGGATTCAGTTTGACTTTTTGTCATGAGGTATGGGCTTGTTGGGCCATTTAAACTGGGACGAGTCTGTAATTTATGGCAATTGGGCCAAAGCTTCTAAAATGCCGATGGGCCACTTTATGTTTAGGCCCCATATCATTGAAGTTGTTTAGGCCATGTTATCGCAAAAGGTAAACCTGTTGGGCCTTTTCAACTGGGACAAGTTTGCACCACGCAATAGTATGATTGAATGCTTTAAAATGATAATGGGTCAATAGTATAAAAATCTTGATGGGCTTGTATATTCTATGCATTGCACGCATACATGCAACATGCGGATTTAAAGAGACACCATAGATACCCGTTGGCTTAGGAAAGAGGGAAGACTAGTCAAAAAGTCGTTAGCAAACATGAGTGAATCAATTAACGAGGGATCTCGTAGGGACCAGCTGGAAACTAGTCTCACCAAGGTTACCGAGTAGTTGCAAGATTTGACCACCACTGTGGCTAGTATGGCTGTGCCCCACACTGGGGGAGGCTCTTAGAATGAGAGGCGTGAGGAACCTCCGAATAGATTGAGTGATGATATCTCTGTCTTTGATGATGACATGGTTGAGTATGAAGCATGCGCCTTTGGACTGACTGCATTGATAGCCTTAAAAGCTAAGAACGTGGAAATTTACGGAGACTCGATGTTGGTAGTCCGACAGATGCAAGAAGAATGGGAATTCAAGGAAGAACGGTTGAAACCCTACTTATTCCACCTCAGGAGTCTGGCACAGGCCCTTTCCAATTGCAAATTCCAGCAATTGCCGTGAGAAGAGAACCAAATGGCAGACGCGTTAGCTACATTAGCCGCAACTTGGGAAAATCCAGAGAAATTTGTGATGAGACCTCTAGTGTTGACAACGGCAAGCAAACCTATCTACGAGATAGAAAGGATATCAGAAGTAGAGGTCAATGACGGGAAACCTTGGTATTACGATATTCAGAGATATCTGGAGCGGAGGGAATTCCTAGAAGAATCAAGTAGAAAAGACAGGATAGCCATTCAGAAGTTGGCTTCCCAATATGTGAGTTTGAAGGGAGAACTATACAAGAGACAAGCGAATGGCATCCAGCTGAAGTGTTTAAGAAAAGAATAGGCTCAGAAGGCAATGGAAGAAGTACATGCCGGGGTATGCGGACCGCACATGAATGGATTGAATTTGTCTCGCAAGATTGTAAAACAAGGCTTTTACTGGTTGACCATAGAAGCTGACTGCGCAAAGCTGGTAAAGCATTGTCACGATTGCCAAGCACACGGTAACTTGAATCATCTGCCGCACACAGAGTTACACGGGCTGTCAGAGCCGTGGCCTTTCTCATCATGGGGAATTGACATGATCGGGGAAATTCGACCGCACGCATCGAATGGACATCGCTTCATAGTAATGGCAGTAGACTATTTTTCAAAATGGGTGGAAGCCGAGTCATTTTGTAATATTACAGCAAAGTAGATGGCGAAGTTCATAGCCCGAAATCTCATATGTCGATATGGAATGTCGTATCACGTGGTCATAGACAATGGAGTCCAGTTTCAAGGAGAAACAAAGGCGATGCTACAGAAGTACGGGATAGGACATCACAAGTCATCGCCTTACAGACCGCATGCAAATGGGGCAGTCGAGGCAGCCAACAAGACAATAAATATGATATTAGCCAAAATGGCAGAGAACTACAAGGATTGGACCGATAAGCTACCGTACGCCCTGTGGGGGTACAGAACTTCTGTGAGAACGGCAACATGAGCCACTCCTTATTCTATGGTCTATGGAATGGAAGCAGTACTGTCGGTGGAAGTTGAGATACAGTCCATGCGGGTATTAGTAGAAGCAGAGTTGCTTGAACAAGAGTGGGCCTCACAGAGATTTGAACAGTTGACACTGCTGGATGAGAAAAGAATGAAGTCCTTATATCACATAGATATACCAGAAGAGGTTAGCTCGAGCGTTCAACAAGAAGGTATGCTTACTAAGATCAGAAAGGGTGATCTGGTATTAAGCAGTCCAAGCCGTCGATGACAGACCCGAGGGGAAGTTCAGAACTAACTGGGAAGGACCCTATATAGTCCGAAAGTAATTGGAAATGGGGCAGTGAAACTGTCAGATTTGGAAGGAATGAGTTCACCGAGCCGATCAATGTGGACAGATTGAAGTAGTATTTTGCTTTGGAAGAGATGGCCGAGCGATAACTAGGAGGACTGGCGGAAGACCTAACCCAACGGAATAGGAAATTCATTCATGCATGCATGCATACACGTAACGTACTTGCATTCCTTTTTGTGTTTGTTTTGTTTTTGTATCTACAGGTTTCAAAAAAGATTGAGAAAGCTGCAAAGGCAAGCCAACCAGAAGCAGCAACATATTAGTATCAGTTTCAGGAATGAATTATGGGGTTGAGGTCCACATTAGTTTCAGGAATGAATCAGTATCAGTTTCGAGGAAAATCACAGGGTTGAGGTCCACATCCGTATTGGTTTCGGGAAGGAATCCCATGGGTTGAGGCCACATCGATATCAGTTTCGGGAAAGGAATCCCAGGGGGCGACGCCAATATTCAACGGTTGAAAGGAAGAATTACAGTGGAGTGAGTGAAAAAAAAAGTCATTGATGGTTAGGCATATGTTCCGGTGATGACATTGTTTGCTGTAGGGTGAAACCTTAGAAACGATAAGTGCGAGATGTGCTCTCGTCTGGTATTCTGAATGGTTGATCTCGGATAGACTCGCGAGCACTTGATTACAGGGGTCTTAGCAGTAGAAGCCTGAGTAGTCAGCGAGATGACTAGTTGAAGAGATGGCGGATCAGTGAATGACCGTTTGCCTAGATTCCATTCTGGTTTACTTATGCTACGATATGTGATATGTTTGGAAACAAAGAAAAAGTCTCTGAAAAGAAAAGGAAAAAATAGACCACCTATAAGCGTGAAGCTACCCATGGGTGAGTATTAGGACACCATGAGGAGAAATGATACCTTAAAGGGTAGGTGTGTCGAAAAAAAAGAAAGAAAAGAGAAAAGAAAAAAAAGAAAGTTCAAAATGGAAAGAAAGAAAGAAAGAGATGAAAGAAAAAAAATAAGAAAATCATATCATGTTTGAGTACGAGGAAGTAATCACAGAGTATGATCAAGACATCTAGGTTGGTTAGACCCACTGATCCAATTCTCTGAGACAAAATCATCGAGTTGGCTTACTTAAGGATTAAGCTGCGAAAGAACCTTCACACAACACACTGGGAGTCTAGTTCAGATCACTCATTCAGACGGTCGGGTTTGAGTATATCAAGTACTTGAAGGTTCTCTCTGGTTTCGACCTGAAGCATTCTTGAGGACGAAAATATTGTTTGGCTATCGGGATTATCTCGTGAGAGGAAGTATAGTATATTGGTATGCAACATCACATCAAGAGATCTACTTTTGACTTATGAAAACAGCAAAGAACAAAGAGGTGAACCGAGTCTAAGGGGTGACCAGCCCACCTTTCTCATACAGCCTGGTTCGGGAATGAACCATCACATCAGTAATGCCTCGGGGATGAGGATCAGTATGTCGGGAATGGCATTTCGAGGATGGAGCATGGTTCGAGGCCCACATCAGTATCAGTTTGGGGTCGAGGCCCACATCAGCAGTTTTTGGGGGATGAGTCCCAGGGTCAATGCCCACATCAACATCAGATTTAGGGGATGAGTCCCAGGGTCGAGGCCCACATCAGTATCAGTTTGGGGATGAATCACAGGGTCGAGGCCCATATCAGCTCAGTTTCGGGGATGAGTCCCAGGGTCGAGGCCCACATCAGCAGTTTTAGGGGATGAGTCCCAGGGTCGAGGCCCACATCAATATCAGTTTGGGGAAAGTCCCAGGGTCGAGGCCCACATCAACATCAGTTTTGGGGATGAGTCCCAGGGTCGAGGCCCACGTTGTCAGCAATTTTGGGATGCGTCCCAGGGTCGAGGCCCACATTGTCAACGGTATTGGGATGCGTCCCAGGGTCGAGGCCCACGTTGTCAGTTGCAGTTCCGGGATGCGTCCCACGGTCGAGGCCCACTACATCACTCACCGGGAATGACGCTCCGGGAATGGAGCACGGGTTGAGGCCCACATCATCAGTTACAGTTCCATAATGCGTCTCATGGTCGAGGCCCACTGCATCACTCGCCAGGAATGGCGCTCCGGGAATTGAGCACGGGTTAAGGCCTACATCATCAATTGCAGTTTCGGGATGGGTCCTAGGGTCGAGGCCCACTGCATCACTCGCCGGGAATGGCGCTCCGGGAATGGAGCACGGGTTGAGGCCCACATCATCACTCGCCGAGAATTGCGCTCCGGGAATGGAGCACGGGTTGAGGCCCACACATCAGTTGCAGTTCTAGGATGTGTCCCAGGGTCGAGGCCCACAACATCATCATCACACAGTTCGGGAATAAGCCCACATTCGGTGGTTCGGGGAACAAAGCCCAGGGGTCGAAGCACATCGCCACCATATCAACTCAGTTCGAATCAACAGGCAAGTCAAGTGGCAGTTGGCGAGCCAGGTAAGTAAAAATGCATTGCATAACTTTGATAGGATTGTCATTGTCACACACTACACAAGTCCCATCAAAGTGGGGGCGACTGTAGGCACTGTATTTTTGCATATAAGTCCCGATGATGAGCCTCGTACGGAGGCACTACTCTTAAGTTGTGGAAGTCGCGGGAACGGACGTCGGAAGGGAAATTCAGAAATCAATACCCTGTGGATTTAATTCGTTTTGTTTAGCTTCGGGTTTGCTCGTTAGGCCTCTGTTTTAAAATTACTTATCATTGGCCCAAAACCCCCGCAAGCCACACACCAAGCCCATACAACACCAAACCACACCCAGCCCACCAAAAGGACCAACCACAAAACCCCAAACGCCCTAATTCACGCCCAAAGCCTTCCAAAATAACAAATCCACACATTAACACAAGTTGAAATAAAGCCAAATCACCTTCCCAAATTAAAAAGATTCAAATTAAATCTCATCAATCACCTTCCTGATTAAATTAAATCACATTCCTAAACTAAATAAAATAAAATCAAATTAAATCAAATTACCTTCCTAAATTGAAGAGATCTTTTCCTTATGATACACAAACTAAATATCCCCCATAATTACACAATATTCCTTCCCTATTCGCATAAGGACAACCCCACTCCTTGCCTATAAAAAGAAGTATAAACCAACCTTAGAGACCCTAACACTCATGCCTAACACAATGAAATTTCCTCTGCATTTGCCGTGAACAAAGCCTCAAAAAACTCTCCTTCATTGCCACAACAAACAACCTAAAACCATCCCCTGAAATCATCCCTCCATTGCCGCAACACCCTCTCCCTGAAATCAACATTCTCACTCACGCCTCTCGTCCTTAATCTCTCCTAGCAATCACACAGCCACTCTCCATAAACCATAACAGTGCCCTTCTTTGCCACCCATACTCACGCCACAAAATGCCACCAAACTCATGCCACAAACCAACCACACATACGATAAACCTCATCACGTAGCCCACTCACAATCCACAAATACACACAGCCCTCCACGTGAAGACCACATACAACACTCACGCCCAACCTCTCCATAAAACCCTTTAGCCACGTTAACTTATGCACATGCGCCCCTCCATCAACGACCGACAATAATCAATACAACCCCCACTAGCCGAATACAATACATACAAAACAGCCCAGTAAATTGCCCTATTACCACCGAAAAATAGCCCAGTAAATTGCCCTTCATATCACCAAAAATTCTGCCCTGAAACACAGATCAAATACCGCAAAAACATTTAGCAAACAGCAGCCCAAAATAGCGAGGCAACGAAGGAAAACAACGAACCAGTAAATCAGAAAAGTTGCGGAGCATCAACCCTTCCGACAACCGCGTAGCGCACTTCCATGAGACGTCTTAAGAGGTTAGACCTGAGGACACATTTTCTATTTATTCCCGTTCTGTTTTTTGTTATTTATTGTTATTTCTTCGCATGCGTATTATAGATTCATGTAAGTTGTGGCCATGGGATGAATGAAATATGTGTTATCTCTTGCGGTATATCAGATGGAAACCTAGACGTAAATTCCGTAGCCGAATCTGAATGGATATTAGTGCAGTCTGCACTCGGGATACAATGTCATGTACCGCTTGAGAGACACACATATTTTGTTTCATCCAATCTTATGTCTATTTGTTTGTTTATTAGAAATAGTATGTTACTTTTATGCATGATTTAGTTGATTATTTCCAAGCATGATTAGTTATTTCTTTCGCATTAGGAATTTAATCTATGTTTACGTTTAGATTGTTATTTATTTATATTTTCGCGTTTGTTAATCAATATGTTCATGAGATTGTGTTGCTTGCCGTTATTCCGACTTATTTTTATGCATGAAAACTTAGATATAGGTTATATGCAAACTTAGATATAGGTCGTATGCGAACTTAGATGTAGGTATTCTTGCGTAGACTCGGTTATTATATTACATAAATCCATTCATTACAAGTGGCATAAGTAAGGGACCATTCCGAACCCAACGGTTTGAGGTCTTCCCTTGCGAGGGGTGAGTGCGGCCTTAAATCATTTCCCGGTTCACACTGGGTGACGACTCCATTTATTTCTCCGGTGTAGTCCCCCGCGGGCTACTCCGTACTCCCAACCGGGCCGCGAGCCTGGACACAGCGTCGCCGGTTTCTGTGTCCTACAAGTTGACATTAGTAGAGATTATCATAGTTAGAGAGTTAGAGGCTAAGGGGGATAGGTCTGCCTATTCCCTACCGGTAGCATCTC
The DNA here is from genome assembly GCA_019454045.1 of Zanthoxylum bungeanum. Taxonomy (NCBI): domain Eukaryota; kingdom Viridiplantae; phylum Streptophyta; class Magnoliopsida; order Sapindales; family Rutaceae; genus Zanthoxylum; species Zanthoxylum bungeanum. The sequence goes on along the minus strand of SKCR01045218.1, from coordinate 40,155 downwards.
CGAGGAGGGGGATGTTATAATTACAGACCACATTACTGTCCATTCGGAATCAGATATAGAATTTATGTCCGGGTTTCCATCCTAAATACAAAAATTTAAACTTATTCAAATTAAACTATTTAATTTATTTGCATGTATTAATCTAAATTTCAACTATTTAAAAATTTGCATAACTTTTATGCTTAGATTAAATCAACATGCATTTAATGTCATGGCATGTTATAATGCATATGTGGGCATCCTCTGCTATATGATGTGTTATTCAAATAATTTGAATTGTAAACATACATACAACAAAAATCAATGCATTGACTGAGCTCTTTGATTTTTCTATATTAATATAATTAATACACAAAATATAATACACAAAATACCCAAGGCATTCTTTGGTCTTCAACTCTTGACTCCATGGATTGACCTGCGGAAATTTTTCTCCTCGAGTAGTATCATTCGTAATATATGGATATAATGCTTCAAGTAGTCGTGTGCTCACTACGGACCACATTAGCACTTTGGCTCGTAAGGCATACTTTTGTATGGTAACCACCTCCACACGTCACCGTCGAACTCACCATGCCTATGCTTACCAAAGCTTCCCACAACCACGATCCACATTTACCAAACATTGCTTAATTACTATCGTAATGTCCTCATTGGTAATGAGCTCTATAAGTTACACGATAATTCCTAAAATGGCCATATGGTCTTATATTCCCAAAAACACTAATAAAACCAAAAAAGCCGGAACAATTTACGATCAGTGCATTTAAAATAAATAAATACCATCATGTGAATAATTTTATTTCATAAAATATATTTATTTATTTTATGCCCACTCTTATAACATATTATATTATATTTTCATGTATCTCATATATAAAAATAAACTACACATTAATTATCGCATAATTAAAATAAAAAGATAAGAATTATAATACTTTTCAACCTCGCTCTTGATGTCAATTGTAGGAAACGCTTTCCCTCGCACAATGGAAGCAGCTTGAGGTACCCGGGGATCGACCTTGAAAATTTTCTACCCTCTCCCTTATGAATGCCAAATCTGACCAGCCCTTTTGGACTAAAATTTACTGCACAATAATGCAACAAAACTGCTACCAAAATTGTCAAAAATAGTGAGCCTTGATCAGTCAGGCGCACAGCTGGTAAATTGCTTGTGATCATTCGGCTTCTCCATTTACCTATCATGCATTCGCATCACATGCTCCCTATTTTGTTCAGCACCACATCAATTGCCTATCCTCACCTCATGTGCATGTGATCAACTGACTTGATCACATCTAACAATTGCCCATTAGTTACATGTGACCATTCGGCTTCCTGAAGCCAAACATGTCTGATGATGATGATCCAGCCACTATTAGACATGCATACTCTTTAGCACAGCCATTTTGATTTGCTACATGAGTGCCCATTTGTGAATGATGAGTGTCTATGATGATGATGATCCAAAGCAATATATCATTTTGCTCATTTGCAAAGTTGCTTTGTAAATACATGCGATTAAATTGATCTTGTGCACGCGTGTTGAGTTCTGATCTTGTGCATGCCTGTTGATGGCATTTTGAACTTGCGCATTCGAAATACTCAATATTTGGTTTGCTGTAACTCTTGATTGATGAGCCGTTAGATGGATTAGATTTACCACTCAATTTTCCGCATTATAACTCACCACAAAAAATCCGTGAAGGTGGGCTCGGGGTAACTCACTTGAAGAAAAATTTTCTTGAGAAAATTTTCTCTTGTGTTTTCTCTCTTTTCTCTAATTTTCAATCTACTTGAAAAGATGAAAAAGTGGCTAGGGTTCAAATGAGAAAAGAAAACCTTTATATTTATATCCAGGGTTTAGGTTAAAAAAGTGATTGTATAAAATTAACCCTTACCCTAATATAAATATTAATATTTGGCCAATGGCCTTTTTGTCACTATAAAATTATTAATTTCAAAAATAAATATAATATCAAATATCATTAAATTTGAAATTAAAATTTTACATGTAACTTATACCATGATATAAATTATATATTTGATTTAGAATTAAATCAAATTTAATTTAAAAATCAAATCAAATCATATATTAAATAATTATCTAATAATCATTAACATAAAAATTATATATTAAACATTTTAATATATAATTACAAAGAATGATAATATATAATATTAACCAAATTAATAATTATATCAATTAATAATTCTCAATTATTTTATTTTTTTTTCGAGTCAGTTCATAATTGGACTACCCAATTATTCCATGGATTTTTATAGTATAACGAGCTAACACGGGGACCAAATGGACATACAGTTTCGAGCACCAACAATCTCGAAATATTAATTAAAAATATTTAATTAAATATTCTGAATTATTAACTTTAGGTTATTCCACTAAAAACCTAGGTGCACTCTCGTTACTACAGATATATTTTATACCGAATGCCATCGGTGTTCACCAATATAATCACTGCATACAGAGTATCTCATAATTAGAGCCAGGTCATAATGTCTGTCATACTCCTCTAATTATTTTGTGCCATAAGTACCATCGATTCTCTAATGAACGATTTATTCATAACTTTTATGAATATTAATCTTTTTATTTTTAATAGAAAGACTTGAGCACTCTAACCATTCAAGTTTCGAATCAACCATTGAGGAAGATACTCATCTACTTCTCGCAAGAAGGAGTGGATTCCATATCTATGTAAAACGTCTCCAGTTACATACCAAACCATGTCCTCAAAATACGTAACTATTGGTCGGAATTTCTTCACCAACCCCACCTTTGTAAATTAAATGACATATCCTGTCATGCAGGAGTTCGTAGTACACTCAGGATTCAAATCGACCTATATATGATCATCTATTATACTAATATTAATTTCTTTATTTAACGGATATTAAATAAATTCATTTCTATCTTGGTCTAGTCCTATATGATCGCATCATATAAGGTGACTCTATTCACATGTTACCGCATTAACGAAATCGGATCAAAGTCGTCATACAATATGGAATGGACCGCAACTATAGATATACCACAAACAAAGTGCCCATCTTTGTTTGCTCTCTACAGACTATTAAGGATTACTCATTTCATACTTAAATTCTTTTATGTATAACACTTATAAACTAAGTCTGAAGTACACTTAGTATCCAATGGTGTACGTGATGATTTATAATACGTGACTTTAAAATCAATATTTTAATAAATGAATAATTGAATTGTTTATTACTTAAAATAAATCCCGTTTACATATTACATTATGCTCTTGGGCATATATCTCAACATTTCTACAGTGTAACGAGATAATACGGGGACCAAATGGACCTACAGTTCCGAGCTCCAATAATCTCGAAATATTAATTAAAACTATTTAATTGAATATTCCAAATTATTAACTTTAGGTCATGCCACTAAAAACCTAAAGATGCACTCTCATTAGTGTAGATAAATTTTATACCAAAAATCATTGGCTTCCACTGATTTAATCACTGCATACAGATTTAACCTCCACTAGTATCTCATAATTAGAGCAGGGTCATAATGTCTGTTATACCCCTCTAATTATTTTGTGCCATAAATACCATTGATTCTCTAATGAACGATTTATTCATAACTATTATGAATGTTATTCTTTCTATTCGTAATAAAAAGACTTGGGCACTCTAACCGTTCAAGTAACGAATCAACTCTTGAGGAAGATACTCATCTACTTCTCGCAAGAAGGAATGGATTCCATATATATGTAAAACGCCTCTAGCTACACACCAAACCATGTCCCCAAAATACATAACTATTGGTCGGGATTTCTTCACCAACCTCACCTTTGTAAATTAAAAGACATAGGCCATGCAGGAGTTTGTAATACTTGTAATTTTCCAAAAAAAAAAGTTTGTAGTACACTTAGGATTCAGATCAACCCATATATGATCATCTATTAGACTGATATTAATTTCTTTATTTAACAGATATTAAAAGAAATTCATTTATGTATTGGTCTAGTCCTATATAGTTGTGTCATATAAGGTACCTACATTCCCATGTCACCACATGAACGAACTCGGATCAAATTTATCATACAATATGGAATGGACCGCAGCTAAAGATAAACCACAAACAAAGTGCTCATCTGTAACATCCCCGAATCTGGGAGATGTTACCGGCAGGGGATAAGAGTACTAACCCTATTAGCCTCAGACTTCCCAACGTTATTCTAAACCATTTAAATGCAAGATCATGCTCAGGGACCATAGCCCAACTCAACAATATAAAATGCTTTTAATTCTCAAAACTGTATACTCAAATATTCTTCTTTTTACAAAACATTAATAGACACTTATAACGACTTATACAACACTAGTGTATACATGCAACTTTACTTTGACTCTGAATGGACTATTATGCTCTCTGACTCTTAAATGGTGGACTCCGAACCCTAGTGACTGCATCAGTATCCGCCCTCCCGAGCTCGTCCTCCAAGAAAACCTACAATCAAAGAAAACTAGGGGTGGGGGTTAGATCGCTATTCGATCTAAGTGAGTGGATAGGAAACTGAAAAACTCAAATCAAATCAGTAAGCCTTTAAAACTAAAGTTTTAGAAAAATCACTTCATATGAAATCTCTTTAAAAAAACTTATCTTTCTGAAAACTGATTTTGAAACTCTAGTTTCTGAAAACTATTTTCTAAAATCTGATTTCTGAAAACTGTGTACTGAAAAATCTGAAAACTGTGAGCTGCTCTGTATATGAAAAACCTTGACATATGAGGGCGTTACGTATCGCCGTCCCCCCATACGCCTAACTGTAACCAGCAGTGCAAATCAATGATTTTGGGGCGTTACGTATCGTCGTCCCCCAAAGCATGTCACTACTGTCTCTAAAACTGGTGGTCTTGGGGCCTTACGTATCGCCCTCCCCCAAACCACAAATTAGAATTGGCGGTGTGGATCTATGCTACCACCCAAGCTCTGAACTAGAGTCCAGGTACATGAACCTATGCCATCATCCTGGCTCTGATACTAGGATCTAGGGGCGTTACGTATCGTCGTCCCCCTAGTCCTCTACATGTGCACATGCCACTATATCTGTCAATTCCAATCTGTCTCAAGTTGCATACTGGGGTGAGTTTTTCCCTCATGCCCCGAAAATCATAAACTAATGCTTTAAAACTTTTCTGTCTAAAACGTAACTAAAAACATAACATAAAGCATAAATTTTCATGTAATAACGGTGATAAAAGAAATCTAACGCCCTAAGGCATAAAAATAAGTCTGATATCAAAACTTAAAACTTAATAAATAAAACCAGTTAAAGAAAAGAGGTTCACTAACTGTGATTGAATCTGGCTGGCACTGGATCCTTGGTCGAAAGAGAATGCGGTTCTTGTGGATATCCTAAGATCAGAACTTAATTAGAATTAACAGTTATAAAATATGATTCAAAATCAAATCAATTTCCTTAACCTAATCGGATTTCCTTATTAGATATTTTTGTTCCCCCAATGAATTGTAAAACGACACCTTGACTTTTGGTTACGCGTCGCGTTGCCTAAAAAATTTCTGGTTTCTAGTCATCGCGTCGCGACGCGGCTCAAGCTATGTGTCCCGACGCGTCGTCGATTTTCTGGGCAGATTCTGCCTCTCCATGGCTGGCCCCAAAATCCAATCCCACACAACTCTAAACAAACTCTACCTCTCCCCAATACATACATCCACAGCAAATATAACATCCAATTTATCATTAAATTATACTCCTAACATCTCAACACCATCAAATCCCATCATCCTAACTGTTGGACAATTATGACTCATAGCATCACTATTTGTACAGAACATGGTGTTGTTGTACAAATTAACTATGTGACAAATGAAATTGCTCTTTTATCATTTGTAATTGGATTACCTGGATATATAAATGATAAAAGTCCATATGATTAGTACTGAATTAATAAGATATGAGACAGTATTAATCCACGTAAGGTTTAATCATTAAATATCCTTAGTCGTAGTATTATTGAGACTGGACATCGATAATGCGGAATAGGCTAGTATTACACTTGTGCGAGTTATTGAAGTGTAACAACATAGTTTTCATATATTTGGGTATTGGATATTAATGCAAGTGTAATAGGAGGTTCTGTTTACCGATGGTACGGAAACAGCTTCGCTCTGGATAGACCCCTCGGAGTCCCATTGGTATTATTACTATGTGTCTATAGGAATCTGAATCAGGGTAGGTGTATATGGTCCTAACCTGAGACTTGCATCGTTAATACTTGCGATAATTAGTATACTTTGGTTTTGGTCGTCCGGGGCTTTAACAGGTTCTATGTACGCCTCTTCTGGGTATATTGAGAATCATAGTGTATTGGGTGTGATGTCAAGATGGAAGTATCACTTCAATCATATGGAGATGATGATCACGCAGGGATACATAACTAGTACTCTATAGTGCTATAGCCATCAGGAAAGTATGACTAGGTCATGACTTTCCGATCATAAAGAGATAGTTGCTGGTGATCCGATATATGCTTCGTACGGGGCAGACACAACTCCAGCCTCACGCCTAGCATGTGACATCCGATACTGGATCGTAATACGCAATACTATGTATACTACGCCTGTCAAAGATCTTGTATTCCTTAAAAGAATATTTCTGGAGAATTGGGTAGGCACGGTGCTTTGCTAGAAGCCAACCATGTCTTGTAAATCGATAAGAACGTGGTACCGGGTACGCACGTGTTCGGATAGTCCGATGATTGTATTTACTGCCAACATATCCAAAGATCTCTTGGGTCGCCTCCCAAAGATTCACCGATGACAATTGACTCGAACAGAATTAATCTAGGATTAATTATGAGAGAGAAAATTAATCTGGTATTAATTACGGTAAGATTTAATCTGGGATTAATTGCATCATGAATTAATCTGGGATTAATTCGTGAAGAAGAGAGAACACGATTAATTTGGAATTAATCGGTAAAATAAATTTAATAGTTAAATTTGATCTTTCTATTTAATTTATTTAATTGGGCTAAAATAATATATTCGATATATTAATTGAAATTGGATTTCAATGCGGAATTAAAATTGGATTTTAATTTGTGCGAATGAATTAATTTAGAATTAATTCGTAAACGACTTTCGTAATAATTTTACTAGGCATTATTATTTAATTAAATTGGATTTAATTATGTCGCAATGGAATAATTCATTTATTCGAAATTAAATGAGCCCGGGCCCGAGCAAAGTTGCGTGTTGAGTTAGCCGACTTAAATTTCGAATTTAAAAATGGTGGGGCCCACTTCACTTACATCAACATGATAGACATGTGATGGAAATGGTTAGGCTTGAGTGAAAGCTTGGCTTAACTTGTAAATTACTCAAACCAATTTTGATTTTGAAAATGCATATACCAACTTTGGAAGTTGACTTTTGATTATTGTTTTTAGAAAGCAAAATATCAAAACACAAAATCTCTCTCTCTTCTCCCTCTAGTGCCGTGAGTTCTTCTTTCTTTCTTGAAGTTTTTGTTGCAAAATTTCATGGTTGCTAGCACATTTTGGAGTTGATCAAGGTGATAGGGAGACTCACCCAAGTGTTGGAAACACTCAAGGAAAGCTTGGAGCTTCTTTACATCCTTGGAAATTTTCGAAATCTCCTCAACCAATCAATGTGAGTATTCCGCAACTCTCTTGTTTTATTCACACAATAATCACGCTTAGAGATCTCGTGGCATGTGACATGATCCAAGGGACAATATTTGACATGAATGCAATCACCCAAGGAACATTAGAGCCTTTGCAATTGCCAACAGGCCCAATCACACGCCAAAGAGCTAAGAATATCACAGACGCAATAGCGGGGCCAGAGTTTGCATCTAATAGATGCATTCATCCTTCTAGTTTACTTGCCTTATGAAATTTATTATGATTCTAATTCTTTAACTCCTATGGATTTATTATCTTTGATTGTTATTAAGCTTGGGAGTATGAATGATAAGGGAAAGGCAGAGTTGGTGAGAATAATAGGTTTCCAACGCATTGTGTTTGACCCCGGCAATTGGGTATGGCTTTATAAGCAAGAGGAACAGATCCAAGTTGCAACCAAGAGGAGATGGTCCATTTCAAGTTTTGGAGCGGATCAACGACAATACTTACAAGCTTGATCTTCATGGTGAGTTTGGCGTTCCTGCAATGTTTAATGTTTCTGACTTATTTTATTTTTAATGCAGGTTCAGATTCGAGGTCGAATCATTTTCAACAAGGAGGGAATGACATGAGTCCAACCACACCAGAGACATTACATGATGCAGATAACAACTTAGAGGAACCCATGCAGTTGCCAACAGGTCCAATCACACGCCAAAGAGCAAAGAAGATCAGAGAGGCATTTACGGGACTAGCTCAGAGCTATGTGACCAGTTACAGCAACCAAGTCAAGTGCACACCAGAGACACATATGGGCATAACCAGAGAGGTCCCCAAGCTATTTCATTTGACCTAGATCAGCTCAGACTGAAGCATAGCAGAACAGCTTCAGCACCAACACTCTTTTGACCCGATTTGACCTATTTTGGGACTATGTTGAATTCGGCCAAATGGGGGCATTTTTTTCATTTGTGCTAGACACGTAGACTTTATTCATGATGTAATTAAGCTAGTTGACCAGGTCATTAGGGTTAATTATGCTTAGAACCTTGCTTATTGAGTAAGCACGTCAATTTACTATTTGATGTAAGCACCTCAAATTAGCTTAAGTTAGATTAGTTTCTAATCATTGTTTTAAGCTAATTTAGGTGGGAAAAGACTTTTGGGGACGTGCTTGAGTGAAAGCTTTGGGTAGTTTTTAGGTCTTTTGGTAATTTCACTTTAGGGACATTTTGTCCATTAACACCTTTAGGGTTTCTCTTTGTAACCTATTTAAACTTTGTTTTCTTCTTCTTTGGAATAACATACACTACATTTTGAGAAACTTTCAAGCTTTTAAGCTTTGGCTATGGCTAAATTTCTTGTGAGGGAGGGATTCCCCTTTTCAAGTTCAAATTGACTTATCTAAGCTCGGCAACTTAGTGGCGTCTCCATTGCTAACAAAATACAATCTGATTTCATGCTTGTGGTTATCATGGATGTGAGTTTCATGGTGGTTAGGGGCTGATCTTGGTTGGGTTTTGTTCCTACAAAATTAGTATTCAAAGTTCTTGGGGTTTTGAGAAAGATGCTTGGGGGTTTGCTTGGTTTCCAACCCAAGTGAGTTCTTGTCATTTGGTATCATGAGCTCAGGGTTCCAAGGTCTGTTTTTCCTATCTTTATGTGTTGTTTGATTGTGTTTTCATCTTTGTTCTTTGTTGATTTAGTTTCGGCATCAAGGTTTTACTTCCACCTTGATTCGAACATTGTAGGATCTTGTTGTTTCTTGCTGATTCTTGTTGATTTGTGATCAAAATAGCATGAATAACATTCTGCCCTTGAGTGTTTTTGATTGATCATGAGTATTTCTTTGAGTTAATCTTTGGCTACTTAGGTCAAATTTGGGGCTTTTGTTTTCTTTGCTTGAATCAAGTGTTAGTTGTTAATTCTATGTTACTAGGACGTATTTAACATTGTTATTAAGTTATTAGTTTCAAAAAAAAAAGAATCAGATCAGATTCGACCTAGTGAGATTTATTGATATATTTGGTCTTGTTATTGTTGAATACATGCAATTAGTGTTGTTTCCATAGGTATTATTCATATCAACTTTGCAAAAAATCAGAATTGACATCCTTCATCTTGGTATTTACGTGAGCTTACTTGTTTGCATTCTTGTGAAGTTAGCACAATCTTGTGAGTTTGAGTGAAAAGAAAGAAAGGTTGAGTGCATTATTGATGAATGTGTAATTGATGAAACAAATCTGAATGCGCCAAATTTGGATACTGGAGTGAGTTGAATCATTGTTATCTTGCTGATTTTGTTGTTGTTAATGTTAAAGAATCAAGTGAAGCAAGGTTGAGTGCAACAAATTTGCACTAAATTCGTGTGTATCCAAGCAAGTATCACTTGCCACCTCTTGAAATATATTGTTATTATAAGTGAAGAGGCAATAAATTCATCATTAGCTTGACATGGGAACTTGTGTGTAATCATTTGTTTTTAAGGTGCTTGAAGAGGCAAGTAGCTGCATCATCTAGTTGCTTACAAAACTATTTACTTAGCTTGTAATTTGACTTGGCTGAATTGGAAATTGAGTTAGTTACATTGTAACTAGATCATTTATACTCATTTGCAAGTTGAAAGGTAGACATTACCACATTACTGAATTGATTATATGAGTTACATTGTCATTTGAGTTGTATTTACATGTATTGCAAGTGCTAAGGATATAACTTGAAAATTACCGAATGTGGTAATCTTGTTATTTGCATTGTATTTCATTTGCTTTGTATTCACTTTGAGTGTGAGAGACAAAAGAAAAGAGTTAAAAAAAAGAGGAAAAAAAAGAAAAGAAAAGAGTGAGACAAAAATAATAGTGAGTGATCACAAGATTTGCTAAGTGTCACATTGAGTGCTTGCTTGTTTGTTTGTGCATTTAGCTAACTCGTCTTTTTTCTTATTCCGTGCACTCTAGCTTAAGTCTCTTTAATTGAGTCTTCATGATTACTATTCTTATTCGCATTATTCCACCTGCTAGCTTGTGGACTACACCTTAGTTGACCATTTTAGGAATTGAGTTGATTTGTAATTGAATTGAGGAAGAACTTAAGAGTGGTAAAAGGCAGTGATTGTGAGCACAGTATCGGGTAAAAGCCAATAGAGGCAAACACGAGTGGAGTGATATCATTCGAGTGTAAACACTTGAGATTGTGAGGATTTACATATTTTTTTTTGCTTTTTTATTATTTCTAATCTGTTTGTTTAGTGTTGAGATGGCAGGTCCAAGATTAACCATTGATGATAAGATCGAGGTTTTGGATACTTTCAAAAGTGATATCCAAGATATTATGAGTGATTATAGAAGATCTTATGAGAAATGGAAAAAGACTTGGAAGGTAACTAAATATGCAGTGAATGAAGAGTACTCAACAACCAAAAGCTATTGAAGTTGTGTGTAATGAAGTGAGAAACACTTGTGATGTTGAGTGCATAGCGAATGAAAACACTTGTGAGGCCTTGAATGTTGTGAATTGTGTTATAAGTGACATGGTGAGTGAAAATGCTTGTGAGACCGTGAGCATTGAGGGAGTTAACACTTGTGAGGTAGTGTGCTTTGAGGTTGAAAAATATAGTGAAGCTGAGCAGGTGTGTGAGGAGGTCTTTGCAAGTATGGTTGAGATGGTGGCCATGAGTGATGATGAAGCTGTGAGAGCTTGTGAAAAGAAAGTAGACGTGGTAGTGAAGTTTTTCCATAACATTTTCTCTATTGTTTATGCTTTTTCATAGCAGGTACAAGTGGTCAAGTATGATTCTTTTATATTTCAATATCATCGTCCAATTGATTTTTTCATAACTATCTATGATCCGGGTTCGGATTCGAGGACGAATCCATTTCAAGAGAGGGAGAATGACATGATCCAAGGGACAATATTTGACATGAATGCAGTCACCCAAGGAACATTAGAGCCTTTGCAATTGCCAACAGGCCCAATCACACGCCAAAGAGCTAAGAATATCACAGACGCAATAGCGGGGCCAGAGTTTGCATCTAATAGATGCATTCATCCTTCTAGTTTTTACTTGCCTTATGAAATTTATTATGATTCTAATTCTTTAACTCCTATGGATTTATTATCTTTGATTGTTATTAAGCTTGGGAGTATGAATGATAAGGGAAAGGCAGAGTTGGTGAGAATAATAGGTTTCCAACGCATTGTGTTTGACCCCGGCAATTGGGTGTGGCTTTATAAGCAAGAGGAACAGATCCAAGTTGCAACCAAGAGGAGATGGTCCATTTCACGTTTTGGAGCGGATCAACGACAATACTTACAAGCTTGATCTTCATGGTGAGTTTGGCGTTCCTGCAATGTTTAATGTTTCTGACTTATTTTATTTTTAATGCAGGTTCAGATTCGAGGTCGAATCATTTTCAACAAGGAGGGAATGACATGAGTCCAACCACACCAGAGAGACATTACAGGATGCAGATAACAACTTAGAGGAACCCATGCAGTTGCCAACAGGTCCAATCACACGCCAAAGAGCAAAGAAGATCAGAGAGGCATTACGGGACTAGCTCAGAGCTATGTGACCAGTTACAGCAACCAAGTCAAGTGCACACCAGAGACACATATGGGCATAACCAGAGAGGTCCCCAAGCTTTTCATTTGACCTAGATCAGCTCAGACTGAAGCATAGCAGAACAGCTTCAGCACCAACACTCTTTTGACCCGATTTGACCTATTTTGGGACTATGTTGAATTCGGCCAAATGGGGGCATTTTTTTCATTTGTGCTAGACACGTAGACTTTATTCATGATGTAATTAAGCTAGTTGACCAGGTCATTAGGGTTAATTATGCTTAGAACCTTGCTTATTGAGTAAGCACGTCAATTTACTATTTGATGTAAGCACCTCAAATTAGCTTAAGTTAGATTAGTTTCTAATCATTGTTTTAAGCTAATTTAGGTGGGAAAAGACTTTTGGGGACGTTCTTGAGTGAAAGCTTTGGGTAGTTTTTAGGTCTTTTGGTAATTTCACTTTAGGGACATTTTGTCCATTAACACCTTTAGGGTTTCTCTTTGTAACCTATTTAAACTTTGTTTTCTTCTTCTTTGGAATAACATACACTACATTTTGAGAAACTTTCAAGCTCTTAAGCTTTGGCTATGGCTAAATTTCTTGTGAGGGAGGGATTCCCCTTTTCAAGTTCAAATTGACTTATCTAAGCTCGGCAACTTAGTGGCGTCTCCATTGCTAACAAAATACATTTGATTTCATGCTTGTGGTTATCATGGACGTGAGTTTCATGGTGGTTAGGGGCTGATCTTGGTTGGGTTTTGTTCCTACAAAATTAGTATTCAAAGTTCTTGGGGTTTTGAGAAAGATGCTTGGGGGTTTGCTTGGTTTCCAACCCAAGTGACTTCTTGTCAGCATGTCTAGGACACTAACAATGGTATCAAAGCCAGATCTAAGCTTGATTTGTTTCTAGGGTTCATGACTTTAATTTGGGCATTTTTGCTTGGAGCATGAAAATGCAAAATTGGATGTTGGTTATGCTTGGATGATGATGACTTGGAGTTGTGTATCATTGGATTGTGAAAAATTGATTGGATCAAAATTTCCCAATTTTTTTAGCTTGGCCGAATGGTACCCTAGTTGTAGCTCATGGTGAATTTTTGATTTTAACAATTGGATATGTTAAATGGCATGAAATGAATCTTAGAAATATTGAATGTTGATTTAATTGGATTGAAATCAAATTGAATCATTTTTTATTGCCATTGCCGTGAGATGTATAGCATGTTGTAGAATTGATTTTGCCCCAATTTTGTGTTGGACATGAATTTGGGAATTATGCATGATTAATTAGATTAAATTGATGTTTTGGAAACATTAGGTTAATTAATTAATTATGGTCATTGCACTTTAATTGAATTAATATGTAATTTGGAATGATGTATTAATTTAATTTGTTGTAATTGGGCTTAATGGGCTTGTTTGGGCCAAGTTTGGTTTTGGTCAATTGGGTTGAATCCAATTGGGCTTAAAACCATTTCCATAAAGTCCAAAGTATGACATTGGGCCTCTAATGATTTAATTGGGCCTAATGGGCATAAATTGATTTTGACATAGGGTGATTCCTAATTGGGCCTTGGCATCTTGGGTTTGATCCATAATGGCCAAAGCCCATGCCTAAAGAATTAATTGAAAATCAATTGGACTTTAATTGAATAGTATTTGATGCTAATTGGGCCTTTGAGACCTAATTGGATTGGATTTGGAATCCAAGTCTAAAAGGCACTATTAAAAGTGTAATTATTTAATTTTGAATTAAATTTGAATTAGCATTGGATACGATTTAAATTGGATTTAAAATTATAGTTCGATATAATTCAAGAATACTTACTTTGAATATTTATTCTTAAACGAGTTGGACTCGCGCAAATCAAATCATTGTTTGAACATTGGATGGTCATTAATTAAAGATTAATTAATTGGATTAGATTGATTGATAACATGCTTTGTGTGAATACTTGGATGTTTTGTATGAATATTGTATATTGGATGGATATTAGAAGGGTGAGGGTAATTTTGGAAATTGTTGTAATAAATTTAGAATTTATTAAATTGGACCTGCGAGTCCAGCCTATTACCTCTTTTCTCATTGTATTTCTCTTCTCACCAATTCCCCTCAATGTAAATGATGTTTCTTTAGAAGTATTATATAATTGGGTAGAAGTATGTATAATGCTAACGGGAGAGAGGAAATGGAGAGATTTGTTCTATGAACAATTTGTTATATATCCATCTGAATATCATTATTATTTTATTCGCGCCTTATTATGCTTTTAGAATGCATGCTTAAGGGTGTATGATGAGACCTAATTAAAGATAATAAATTGGTTGCCAAATCGCGGCAAAAACCCTCATTTTATATTAAGCGTTTTTCCTTTCATTGAGTGATTATCTCTCAAGATCCAAGATTGGCATTGGTTTGTTGGCCAAAGTCAAGACCTTTGTCCATCGCGGATGTGTTTGAATCATGAAAGCTTTGTTCCATATCGTACGTCTTGGGCAAGTTGTGATTTGTTGGCCAAAGTCAAGGTCACTTCTTGTTCATCGACCTCGATTATGATATTTTCCCACTATCAATGGGTCACGCTTAACTGGTTTCATGAAGCTTGTTGAGTCAAAGCCAAGGCTTAGTTGATTCAGAGGAAAAATGTTAGGGAATATATTGGCATATATTGGATATATGTTTCGGACTTGGAGGTCCACCTACTGGATCTAAGAATTGGATGGGATCCAATTGATCTTAGAGATCTACCTAGTTAAGTTTCATACAATTTGTTGGCCAAAGACAATGTTGTGTGTTATTTAACGGGATCCTAGCCCACTAGGAAACTAGGTTTCCCGAGTACTCCACAGAGGGTTAGAGGCTCACCGAAAAATAGTGGGAGGCAAGTATTAAATTTGCAATTTCATTTAGATACTTACTAATACGCGCTCATTTTAATTTTTCGTCATTAAAATATAAATATATTAGTTGGACTAATATTAAATTTTCGTTTTAATTGAACAGTGGAACTGTATTCAAACTGCTTCATTTGTAGTTGGTTATATAGTTGGACTATAGTAATCAATACATTTGAAAGTAACCAATCAAATTGTAGTTAATTATATAGTGAGACTATAATAATCATTGTATTAGCTTGTACCCGAAATCGTTGATTGGATAGTTGGACTATAGTAATCAAGGTGACTTGAAAGATTAGCGTCAAAGGACATAATCCTGGGTGAAAAATGTCTTTAACGGCTAAAATTTTCAAAGTGGGAAATGAATCTCAGGATAGTCCTGGGAATTGAGAAGTTACTCTATTTGATAGAAAGACCTCTCGAGCCTGAGCAAGGAATTAAGCAAATAGTAGAGCATGAGCTTAAGAAGACTCATCGTGATAATAACTTTAGTGCTCAATCTGTTATGCTTGTTGCAATGACTATTTAATTTCGTCGTCAGAACTAAGGATTAGGTCATTATACCATGATGTTGAAATTGGAGGATCTTCACAGATCTATTCTTAGATCTTAGAAGTAAGCATTGCAAAAGAAGCTCTTTCGCTCACGTATGTCAGAGGGTACATCTATCGAGCACTAGGTATTGTAGATGATTGCTGACATCGAACAGCTAGGTTAGCTGGGCATTACCTATGAGGCCGAGACTTCTATAGATTTGATTTTACAGTCTCTGCCCGAATGCTGGGGCGGGTTCGTCATGAACTTCAACATGATAAACCAAGAGAAAACTCTTGGAGAGTTAATGGCTATGCTCAAGGAGACAGAGCCAGAGCTTCTAACAGGGCAAGATGCGCAAGGTGCCTCTTACTTCGACATCTCAGAAGGCCAAGGCTTGGCCGAAGGCTTCTGGGGGATGTGAAGAAAATGGGCAAAGGCAAAATCGCCACAGTCTTCTAGGAAGACAAAGCACATATCCCAAGATGTCTACCTAAACTGTGGCAAACGGGGTCACTGGAAGCGTGACTGCCATATGGACAAGGCAGTTATGAAGGAAGTGAAGACGGACAAGGCTCCGACTTTAGGTATGTTTGTTATAAACATGTCCACTACTAGTTTTAAAAATTAGATTTTTGATACTGGATGTGGTACATACATATGTACCGATGTGCGGGATCTGCTAATTAGCAAGATACTGGCTTCAGATAAGATCGACCTGCGAGTCGGAAACGGGATGAGAGTCGCTGTTTTGGCCGTGAAAACCTAAGTTTTGGAACTGCCTTTGGGGGATGTACTTAAATTAGGAGATTGTTATAATATACCTAGTTTGACTAAGAACATTATCTCTATATCTAGTTTAACCCGTTGGGGGTATACCTTTATGTTTCAGAACACTTGGTGTTTTATTTATAAAGATGATATTGAGATAAGAACATTAGATGTGAATAATGGTCTTTATATTTTGAATATAAACGAATCTCAAACATATATCATGACAAACAAAAGCTCAAATTGAGTAAATCTGTTGAGACTTACAAGTGGCATTGTTGTCTAGGACACATTAACAAGACTCGTATATCCACACTTTCAAAGAGTGGATACTAGGACGAATTTGATTATAATTCAAATGATGTCTAAGAATCTAGTTTATTAGGCAAAGTGCCTAAAATACCTTTTACTTAGTAAAAGTGCAAGTGCAACCGATCTGTTAGCTCTCGTTCATAGTGACGTAAGTGGGCCCATGTCTAGCTAGGCTAGAGGTGGATATGAATACTTCGTAACCTTTATGGATGTGGCATCGCGTTACGGTTATGTGTATCTTATGAAACACAAATCAGAAACTTTTGAGTAATTCAAAGAGTTTCGACACGAAGTAATAAAACAGACCGGTAAAAGTATCAAAAACATTACGGTAAGACCATAGTGTAAAATACTTAAACATATGAGTTTCAAGATTACTTGAAAGAGTATGGTATTCTTTCACAGTGGACTCCTCCCGTGACACCTCAATTTGACGGTGTGACCGAACGAAGAAACTGAACTTTGTTGGACATAGTAAGGTTAATGATGAGTCGCTCTGAGCTACCAATTTCCTTATGAGGATATGCATTAAGCAGTGCAATACTTATTTTGAATAAGGTTCCATGAAAATATGTTAGATAGACTTCATATTAGATATGGAGAGGAAATAAACTAAGTTTCTCATTCCTGAAGATTTGGGAATGTTAGGCATACGCTAAATGTTTGGATGGTACCAAACTATAACCCAAATTGGATAAATGCCTATTTGTAGGTTGTCCTAGGGAAACCAAAGTATAGTACTTATACAACTCATAAGAGAACAATGTAATTGTTGCTCTCCATGCGGTTTTCCTAAGAGGAATACCTAAATACAGTGGTAAGTGGGAGGAAAGTAAAACTCGATGAAAATCATAGTAATACTATTCCTGGCACCGATCCTTAACGGAACACGAACAGTTAGTTAGGGATGAGACTGTTCCATAATCTTCTACTACACAAGAACAACGTAGGTTGGAGAGAATCAGAAAACAACCTTAGAGGTATAGGTTTCTGATCTCACCTCATATAGACATTAGTCTTATTTAGGATAATGAATCGGCTACGTATTAGGAACTGATACAAGGTATCGACTCCTTTTATGGTAAAGTGCCATGAATTTCGAAATGGATTCCATGTATACGAACCATGTTTGGATACTGGTTGATGCACCAGAAGGCGTTAAACCTATTGGTTGCAAATGGTCTTAAAGGAAGACAAACATGGATGGCAACATACAAATGTACGTAGCTAGGCTTGTACAGAAAGGGTATCATCAACAACATAGTGTCGACTACGATGAAACTTTTTCACATGTTGCCATGATTAAATCCATTCGGATTATACTTGCTAATGCTGCATATTTCGATTATGAAATATGGCAACTAGATGCCAAAACCACTTTCCTTAACGGAAACCTTTTGAATGATGTTTGTATGCAACATTCTGACGGTTTTCTGTACCAAAACATACAAACAAGGTTTGCAAGTTAAATCGATCCATTTATGGATTGAAGCAAGCATTGCGTTCTTGGAACCAGCGTTTTGATGTAATCATAATGATATATGATTTAATTCAAAATGAAGATGATTCTTGTGTATATAAGAAGATTAGTGGGAGCGCACTGACAATCATTGTCCTAAATATTGATGATGTATTGCTTCTTAGCAATGCCATTCCCATACTGTAATCGGTGAAAGCTTGGCTTTCATAAAATTCTCCATGAAATACCTGGGAGAAGCATGCTTTATTCTAGGAATAAACATCTACTGGGATAGATCTAGAAAGCTGCTGACACTCTCCCAGAGCTCGTACGTTATGAAAATGTATGCGACCTAATGTCTCATATTCTTTGAGCATATGAAGACGCAATCGGGCCAATCCAGATGATGGTCACTGGATTGAAGAAAATAACATCCTTGAGTATCTTGGATGAACTAATGATGCTTTCTTAATTTATGGAAAATGAGAACTTGAGGTAACTGGGTTCACCACTGCAAGTTTCCAAACCGATAAAGATGACTGTAAGTCACAATAAGGGTACATATTTAGTTTGAATAACGGAACAGTGAGTTGGAAATCTTCCAAGCAAGATACTGTTGCCGATTAAACAATAAAAACGGAATATTGATGTAGCTGAGGCAGCATAAGAAGCATTTTGGATCTATAAAATTCCTAATTGGATTAGGAGTAGTTATGTTAGCAGCTAAGCTAGGCTACAACATAGGCTAAAGAACCGCGGTCTCATCAACGATCCAAGTATGTACTTCGACTAATTCATCTGATTCGTGAGATCATACATCATCGTGATGTGACGATCGAATAAATCGTATCAGGTGATAACCTTGCAAATCCACTGACAAAAGTTATTTCTCAGCAGAATTTTGAGCGACCCGTACATTGTTCAGGTGTTAGACACTTGAGTGATTGGCAGAGTTGGACAATTATGACCCATAGCATCACTATTTGTACAGAACATGTGTTGTTGTACAAATTAACTATGTGACAAAGGAAATTGCTCTTTTATCATTTATAATTGGTAGGCCTGGGCATCGGATCAGATCTGATAATTTGATCCGATCGAATGTAGTGGTAGCCGTTTGACGGATTTCGGATCGAATCGGATCCGATCCGATCGATTTTTTTTTAAATATGCAAACGACGTCGTTTTGCATAATATACCTAAGTTCATTAGGTCATCTTCACTTCAGTTTCTTCGATATTCACTCACTCTTCATCTTCAGTTTACTCTTTACTCTTCAGTCTCCCTCTACGTCTGTGACGTCTTCACTTCAGTCTCCCTCTGTGATGTCTTCACTCTTCATTCAGTTTACTGCCTCCGCCGGCGCCGAGAAAGTAAGTTCCCCCTTCTTCAGTTCTTATTCTTTTTCAAAATTAGGGATTTCCATTTAGTTAATTAATTTCGTTCAAAATAATGAAAAATTTTGAAAATGTACTCTGTCTCTGTCAAATACTCAAATGACTGAAATAGTTTGCCATTTGCCGTTGCCGATTTGATCTTCATTCAATTTCAAGCACTTGCCGATTTTCATTTAATTAATTATTTTTGTTCAAAATATTGTGTAAATTTAGCACCTGTTTGTTTTGATCGTCGTTTTGCATGACTCAAATTGTATGTTCTGTTTGAATTATCTGCGAATTCGAATCTATATGTTTGATTTTTAGTTGCTGTCTTGCTGAGAATCTGAGATTTTTAGTTGTTATCTTGCCGATTTGATCTTCATTCAATTTGGTTGTTTGGTAATTGATAGGATTTCTTAAACTCAGTTCATGGTTTATGTGTGGCCTTTGAAAAAAATTCTCTATGGTTATTATTTAAACAGAATTCTCTATGGTTCTTAAAAAAAAAAAGAATTCTATATGTTTTTTTTGTTCAAATCATTGGACAAATATGAAATCAGAAATAACAACTTGTTAAAATGACAAAACATATATATTGTATACATGCTTAATTTATTGTCATTGTAGATGAGTGGGTTTGAAAGCTCACCCAACAGTAGTGGGTCGGAATCAGATTCTATTGAGGTACAATAAACAGATCAAGGAAAGAGAAAAGAAAATCTCGATCAAAGTCAAACTCTGAGAGACCGCCATTTTCAAAAAAACATGATTCATCGCCGTCAATCACATCAGTAGCAACTAAAATAAGAAATAGAAGATCTGAAGTGTGGAAAGTTTTCCGCATGTGTCAAGATAATCTGGATAGGGCTGTCTGTACATATTGTCAGAAGACTTATGCTTGTAGTTCGAAAGATCGGTCAACAACCAACTTGAAGAGGCATATGGAGACCTGCAAATCATATTTGGCTTATTGTGAAGCACAAGGTGTTTTGGTTGGGGTTGGTGAAGAGGGAGGCACAAGTGGAAATCTCTCAGTGAGAGACGGTCATTTCAATCAAGTAGTGTGTCGGAAAGCAGCTGTGAAGATGATCATTGTTGACGAGCTACCATTTAGTTTTATAGAGAAATAGGGTTTTTGACATTTCTATAGTGTTGTCGTCCCTCGTTTTGATGTCCCATCACGTAGGACTATAACTAGAGATATCATATAGTTGTTTGCTGATGAAAAAGTTATGTTGAAGAGTATTTTATCTGCGGGTAATCATAGAGTTAGTTTGACCACCGACATATGGACGTCAATTCAAAACATTAATTACATGGTTATCACTGGCCATTTTATAGACAATGATTGGCAATTGCATCGGTGAATCCTTAGATTCTGTCCAATTAACAATCACAAAGGAGACACTATCGGAAGGTTAATAGAGTCTTGTTTACAACACTGGGGTATTGAAAGAATTTTTACTGTAACTGTGGATAACGCCAGTGCCAATGCCGTAGCCATCCAACAGTTGGTGAGGAAGATGAGGACGTGGAGGGGAGATGCATTGGTGCTTAATGGAGAGTATGTGCATATGCGATGTTGTGCTCACATATTAAACTTAGTTGTGTCAGATGGTCTGAAAGAAATGGATGACAGCATTATAGCAATTCGAAATGCTGTTAAGTATGTGAGATCTTCTCCATCAAGATTGGAAGCATTTAAATCGGCGGTAGCACGTGAGAGGATTGAGAGCAAAGGCAGTGTCATCTTAGATGTTCCTACTAGGTGGAATTCCACCTACTTAATGTTGAATGCTGCATTAGACTTCCAGAAGGCCTTTGATCGAATGATTGATGATGATGGTCATTATGCTCCATATTTTAGAGATGATGAAAATGGGAGCAAAAGGATTGGGCCTCCTACTGATATGGATTGGGAGAAAGCTCAATACTTTGATGATTTCTTGGATTTTTTTATGATGCAACGAATATGTTTAGTGCCTCATCCACCGTCACATCTTGTTTCACCTACAATGAGATTTGCAAGATTCATACTAGCTTGAAAAACCTGGCACGTAATGAACATCCTCTTTTGCATGAAATGGCCATATCTATGAAGATGAAGTTTGATAAATATTGGGAGACCACTGCCAAAATCAATAAATTATTGATTGTGAGTACTGTTCTTGATCCACGTCGTAAGATGACATTTGTCTCTGTTTGCTTTAGTATACTTTTTTATAATGATGATGTTAAGATAGAGGAAATGAGAAAGTCTACTAGAGATTTATTGAAAAGATTATACGAGATATATAATGATTGGTATGGCACAAATGGGTTGTTTGTTGACGGTGATGGATTAAATTCAAGGGCTGGGGGTGCAACTGGTGTTGGTGGACATGGGTCTAGTGCTGGTAGTGGTATGACACAATCTCAGCCATTTATTAGACAGCGAGCACAAGATAGAATGCGTAAGCGCAATACAAACGTGCAACCTGATGATCCATTTGAAGTTTTTCAGACTAGTCATGTCATTAATCAAGAGGATAGTACTGAGGTTGAAATGTATTTGATGGAACCCTATGAGACTACTCGTGACTCTAGCTTTAATGTTCTGATGTGGTGGAAAACAAATACTGGTAAGTATCCAATTTTGGCTAGGATTGCTCGTGACATTTTTGCAATGCCGGTATCGACTGTGGCATCTGAATCGGCATTTAGTACGGGCGGTCGTGTTCTTGATAGTTTTCGTAGTTCATTAACTCTCGTTATGGTCGAGGCTCTAATATGCACTCAAAATTGGATACGGAATAGGCTTACAATTGAAAACACCAATGAAGTAGAAGCCATGCTATTGGAGGCAGAGTACTATGAAAAGCTTGAGGAAGGTAAAAAAAATTATTAATTAGTTTTTTAATTGTTATAGTGAATACCATAAAATGCAAACTTACTAACTTATAATATTTTTTTTTTGTATTTTATTTGAAGAATATCACAAGTTACAATCTGAATCACAATCACTGGATCATGTTGTTGGCACTAAAGTTTGAGTCCAATTAGCTTGAAGGTACAATTTTGACAAAGTTCTATTTTGTAATTACTAATTTCCTTCCAGTAAGTAAACTTTGAATGGATATTGGTTTTTGATATATAATTTGAGTTTAATATCTGAATTAGATGAACTTACTTCAACAAGTTGGAGCAACTTTGTAATATCCCAGATTTTTAGGACTATTCTAGAAGATTCCCGGAAAGATGTTATAGTCTCGGAGCATGATGATAATGAAGAATAAGAGTTCAATCGATGTTATATGGGTTGGAATAATGGATTATGATTTTTAGCCGCGTTGGAAAACGCGTAGGATCGGAAGTCAGTTACGAGATTTTTATTATTCGAGTCAAGTTACTATTTTGACCTCAGAAAGAGTAAACAAACTCCGATCGAGCTGATTTTTGGACCATCAGACTCGTTTTTCCGATACTAACAACTTTCGTGTTGAACACTTTTCGAGAATCGCATCAGAAGGGCTTCGAAAATGCGAAATTCTAGAAGGTTCTATGGTAGGGGCTGTTTTGTTTTTATTTTCGCAGGGACCAAAGTGATATTTTCCAGGTAGTATATATTGCCTCATAGTTTTAAGAAATTGCAGTTGGACCAAACTTCTTCATTTCTCTCTACACGCACCCCAGCGTCGTTTTTGGAAGGAGGACTCGCCGGCGACGATTCCGGCCACCACAGGCCGGCGCGCCGGTGCCGATCTGCTCCCCCAGCGACGACAAGCAGCGTGGTGGCCGGCGATCGACCGTTAGACGCCGGCAACGGCAAGAAAAAGGAAGAAGAGGGCGCGACCTTGGTGTGTGTCGATCCCGGCTCGTCCGGTCGTTTCACGAGCCGTGCCACCTACCAAATCGAAGACCTCGGAGAGTACTACGAGTGTGCGGAGTCGGTTTCGCCGAACAGCGGCCGAAGGCTCGCGAATCGAGAGAGGAAGATTCGGTGAACAGTAAACCCATGTCGAACGGTTGCTCCGATCAGAATTCCGTCGACACCAGCGCGTTCGTATGGCCGGTGGGAGTCCGAATACGGCCTCGAAATTTCGGTACGACTCTCAGTTTAGAATTTCATATTTCAAAGTGTATTGTCATATAATCGGATTGTTCCAGTAGTTTCGTAGAGTAATAAATAGACATGAATTGAATTGAATATGTCTTAGTGTGTTAAAACGATAAATGTGGTAGAATCCGGGGAGAAACAGATTAGATTTGCTCGATCCGATAGAATATGTAAGTTTTGGGAAAAAGTGAGTTTTTACGTATAAAGATGTATTTTGGTTTTGATAATAGTTATGAGTTATTTTTGATATTACGAACATGTTTGGATAAATCCGGGATGGTTCGGAGGGTTCGAGACATTTCCGTAGCGTTTGCGGAAACGTTTTCGGAAGATTTTCTAAGAACGTGTAAAATCGGGGATTTAAGTGAACTAGTGGCTTGGAATAGATTTTAGTGATGTTCTAAGAATACTGAAACTGAATGTATTGAAATCGGAGTTGATTTGATCATTTTGAAGAGATTTGGAATTTTATAGTAGTTTGGTCGAGAACTTTGTAAGTCGTGTGTCTGACGGCTTTTCGTCATTTATTTTGACAGACTTGAGTAGGATCTTCGGCGCTCGCGAAGCCAGGTAAGTAACTCATGCGATGAGAGCTTAATGTGTGATTTCGTATCTTGATTTTACATATATACATGTATAGATGATTAATATGTTAGGTAAAACAGAAGATAGTTAAGAAGTAGTTTGAGAAGCAGTTCGAGATTATGTGTAGCTAAGTGAAACGATCATCGCAGGTATGGCTTTTGTTATTAGCATAATATAAAGTAAGAGGTTTAATGATGTTAATGACTATGTGTATGTATGAATGTACATAAAGGTATGAATCTGTAACGATATGAAGTGTGTATGTGAATAAATATGAAAATGTATAAATATATGAGTATGTATTCGTATATGCATATGGTACTAAGATACGTATAGGTTGGATATGTTCAGTTGATAAAGATGTTATATCAGATGTTCCTAGATAGAGATCCTAAATGATTATGTTTGATCGATAAAGGAAAAGCTATGAGAATTATTAAAGGTATGACATTTGAATTTGATAACAAGAGGTGTATTCATATGTTTGAAACATATGTTTGTACGTGAGTGTTTGAGTCGTGTTTTGGAATGTTTGTTATGAATGTGCTTATGTATGAGGAGTCGCGTGACAAACTTGGTGTGCCATGATATGTATGTATTGCTTGATTGTATGCCTTGTGAAGTATTGGTTGTTAAGTTTGCGTCATGATTAGTTGTATGATGATTGTGTGTGTGACAGTGTGTGTGTACGTGTTCGATGGAGCTCGTTGATTATATGAATAACGAATGCTTATGTGAAATTTAGTAATGAAATTTGGAAACTAATGTGTGCTAGATGTTATAAAGTGCGTTTGTTTAGCTGCATTGGTATGCATGTATTTGTATAAGAACTTAGAATCATTTTTGGCATGTATATAAGAGAGGTGTGATAAGGTATGTGTAAATGTATATGAATCTCGATTGTTAAGTCGTAGTAGTAATGTTGTAATTAAAGGAAGTTAAGAAAGACTTGATTTGGTATTGAGAAAAGTTTATTTAACATAGCGATTTGATGATATTTCAAAGTTAGACTATTGTGATAAAAGTATAGATATATACGATTTGCTTTGTATACTTTAGGCGTTAGCTATTAGATTATCATATATGTTAATATGAAAATGTGAAACTTTGATAAGAGTTAAGAATAAGGAATAATAACAAATTAATAATTCGAATTAAAGTAACTTAGTAAATCTGATAAACGACTGATATGTTTGACTTGTTTGTTGTGTTACTAGCAGAGTTACTTACTGAGTTTTAAAACTCACATCAAACCAGTTTGCCAGTTTTGCAGGATGAATTGTAGATTGGTCCATCATGTCGGTTTTGGAAGTCATTCTCGTGACGTGGTTTACCCAAGCGGCAGTCACCCTCGCAAGTGTCTTGGGAAATGTTTTAGAAGATCATGATATTTGATTTATTGTTTTATTTTATCGAACTGAGTACGTGGTTTGTATTAATAATTTAAAGTTTTGATTGCATGTGATGTTGTGGGCACAGAGCCCTTGAGTGTTGATAGATGATGTGGGCACAGAGCCCTTAGGTTGTCGTTTTGATGAGTTTTCTTTTGGACCTGAGGTCCTTTTATTGGGATGATGTTTTCTTGGTTTGCCTTTGGTGCTGGACTGCGATCCAGGTTATCCAGTTTTTAGGATACTTCATGCCGAATTTTCGGTAGATTCAGGGCTTATGGAGATGGGTCAATCCTGTCTCCTACCGGTAGCATCCTACCTCTGGCGGGGTGTTACAGTTGTGGTATCATAGATTTTAGTGATGTTCTAAGAATACTGAAACTGAATGTATTGAAATCGGAGTTGATTTGATCATTTTGAAGAGATTTGGAATTTTATAGTAGTTTGGTCGAGAACTTTGTAAGTCGTGTGTCTGACGGCTTTTCGTCATTTATTTTGACAGACTTGAGTAGGATCTTCGGCGCTCGCGAAGCCAGGTAAGTAACTCATGCGATGAGAGCTTAATGTGTGATTTCGTATCTTGATTTTACATATATACATGTATAGATGATTAATATGTTAGGTAAAACAGAAGATAGTTAAGAAGTAGTTTGAGAAGCAGTTCGAGATTATGTGTAGCTAAGTGAAACGATCATCGCAGGTATGGCTTTTGTTATTAGCATAATATAAAGTAAGAGGTTTAATGATGTTAATGACTATGTGTATGTATGAATATACATAAAGGTATGAATCTGTAACGATATGAAGTGTGTATGTGAATAAATATGAAAATGTATAAATATATGAGTATGTATTCGTATATGCATATGGTACTAAGATACGTATAGGTTGGATATGTTCAGTTGATAAAGATGTTATATCAGATGTTCCTAGATAGAGATCCTAAATGATTATGTTTGATCGATAAAGGAAAAGCTATGAGAATTATTAAAGGTATGACATTTGAATTTGATAACAAGAGGTGTATTCATATGTTTGAAACATATGTTTGTACGTGAGTGTTTGAGTCGTGTTTTGGAATGTTTGTTATGAATGTGCTTATGTATGAGGAGTCGCGTGACAAACTTGGTGTGCCATGATATGTATGTATTGCTTGATTGTATGCCTTGTGAAGTATTGGTTGTTAAGTTTGCGTCATGATTAGTTGTATGATGATTGTGTGTGTGACAGTGTGTGTGTACGTGTTCGATGGAGCTCGTTGATTATATGAATAACGAATGCTTATGTGAAATTTAGTAATGAAATTTGGAAACTAATGTGTGCTAGATGTTATAAAGTGCGTTTGTTTAGCTGCATTGGTATGCATGTATATGTATAAGAACTTAGAATCATTTTTGGCATGTATATAAGAGAGGTGTGATAAGGTATGTGTAAATGTATATGAATCTCGATTGTTAAGTCGTAGTAGTAATGTTGTAATTAAAGGAAGTTAAGAAAGACTTGATTTGGTATTGAGAAAAGTTTATTTAACATAGCGATTTGATGATATTTCAAAGTTAGACTATTGTGATAAAAGTATAGATATATACGATTTGCTTTGTATACTTTAGGTGTTAGCTATTAGATTATCATATATGTTAATATGAAAATGTGAAACTTTGATAAGAGTTAAGAATAAGGAATAATAACAAATTAATAATTCGAATTTAAAGTAACTTAGTAAATCTGATAAACGACTGATATGTTTGACTTGTTTGTTGTGTTACTAGCAGAGTTACTTACTGAGTTTTAAAACTCACATCAAACCAGTTTGCCAGTTTTGCAGGATGAATTGTAGATTGGTCCATCATGTCGGTTTTGGAAGTCATTCTCGAGACGTGGTTTACCCAAGCGGCACTCACCCTCGCAAGTGTCTTGGGAAATGTTTTAGAAGATCAGGATATTTGATTTATTGTTTTATTTTATCGAAATGAGTACGTGGTTTGTATTAATAATTTAAAGTTTTGATTGCATGTGATGTTGTGGGCACAGAGCCCTTGAGTGTTGATAGATGATGTGGGCACAGAGCCCTTAGGTTGTCGTTTTGATGAGTTTTCTTTTGGACCTGAGGTCCTTTTATTGGGATGATGTTTTCTTGGTTTGCCTTTGGTGCTGGACTGCGATCCAGGTTATCCAGTTTTTAGGATACTTCATGCCGAATTTTCGGTAGATTCAGGGCTTATGGAGATGGGTCAATCCTGTCTCCTGCCGGTAGCATCCTACCTCTGGCGGGGTGTTACAAACTTATTAGTTATAATGTTGATAGTGACTTTACTTTTATATGGATGCTTATGCTTTAGGAATGGATGCTTCTGCTTAGTATAAATTTCAATTATGCAAGTAAATTGGAACTTCATAAACTTTATAAACTTTATACAAATGTCTAAATTTGTAGAACTTCATAAACTTTATCCATCTTTACAACTAAACTGATTCCAGCCTTTTGTTGTTGTTTTTCCAATTGTTGGGTAATGAGTCTTCAGGATTATCATTATTTTGGTTGAATAAGCTTGATTCCTGTATTGAAAATGATCACTAAACAAACTTGATTCCTGTATTGAAAATGATCACTAAACAAACTTTGATTATCATACCTTGAGCTATGATTTTGCATTACTTCTGTAACCAGTTGCTAGGATTACTGAATCGAATTCAACTTGTTGATAACCAGTTGCCAATTTGATCCCAACTTTCTGATTTTTTCTTCTTCTTTACAGGTTTGTCCTTTTGCAGATTCTGTTCTCAATTGGTGTGATTCTGAATTGGTTTTGAAACTTTGTTTGATTGAAGTTTTCTTTGACTTTGATTTTCGGAAATATACTATTATTTTAATGGCGTTTATGGGGTTTAAAGCGTTGATTTTCATTTCAAAATGGCGCCCTTTTGGTTGAAATGAAATCAATGTAGATTGTGTTTGTGCTTTATTGCTCACTGCTCAGTTCATATAGTATTGCAGTCTTCATTTTCTTGCTCATAGTTTTGTCACTTTGTGTGTGTATTTATGAACGTGAGCTTGTGTCTGTGCTTTATTGCTCACTACTCAGTTCAGTTAGTTGAAACTTGAAATTATAGGAATCAAAATTACTCAAGTTTCCTGCATGATTGGCTTCACACTATGTGTTTGTTAAAATGATAATATGCATGTACATTTGGACAGTAATGTCATAGAAATATAGAATCCCCCATCAGACTTCTAATGGAGGCAATATAGGCATATAGCAAGCATGGAGGTGTCAAAAAAAATCGAAATAGGTCTTGACATATTTTTGAATTGTATCAAATTTCGGATCATTATCAAATTTCGGGTGTTTTTTCGAATTCGGATCATTATCAAATTTCGGATATTATTTCAAATTCGAACCAGTTATCGAATCAAACTGATCCGATCCGAAATTATTCGGATCGGATTATTTTGATCCGATTCGATCCGATAAAAATCGGATCGAGTTTGATTCGATATTCGAATCCAATCGGATCAAATTTAAGTGAGTGTATCGGATCGGATCGGATTCGGATTTGATCCGATCCTATCCGAATCTGATAATGCCCAGGCCTAGTAATTGGATTACCTGGATATATAAATGATAAAAGTCCATATGATTAGTATCGGATTAATAAGATATGAGACAGTATTAATCCACGTAAGGTTTAATCATTAAATATCCCTAGTCGTAGTATTATCGAGACTGGACATCGATAATGCGGAATAGACTAGTATTACACTTGTGCGTGTTATAGAAGCGTAACGACATAGCTCTCATATATTTGGGTATTGGATACTCATGCAAGTGTAATAGGAGGTTCTGTTTACCGATGGTACGGAAACAGCTTCGCTCTCGATAGACCCCTCGGAGTCCCATTGGTAGTATGACTATGTGTCTATGGGAATCCGAATCAGGGTAGGTGTATATGGTGTTAAACTGAGACTTGCATCGCTAATACTTGTAACAATCAGTATACTTTGGTTTTGGTCGTCCGGGGCTTTAACAGATTCTGTGTACGCCTCTTTTGGGTATATTGAGAATCGTAGTGTATTGGGTGTGATGTCAAGATGGAAGTATCACTTCATTCATATGGAGATGATGATCACGCAGGGATACAGAACTGATACTCTATAGTGCTATAGCCATCGGGAAAGTATGACTAGGTCATGACTTTCCGATCATAAAGAGATAGTTGCTGGTGATCCGATATATGCTTCGTACGGGGCAGACACAACTCCAGCCTCAGGCCTAGCATGTGACATTCGATATTGGATCGTAATACGCAATACTATGTATACTACGCCTGTCAAGGATCTTGTATTCCTTAAAAGAATATTTCTGGAGAATTGGGTAGGCACGGTGTTTTGCTAGAAGCCAACCATGTCTTGTAAATCGATAAGAACGTGGTACCGGGTATGCACGTGTTCGGATAGTCCGATGACCGTATTTACTGCCAACATATCCAGAGATCTCTTGGGTCACCTCCCAAAGATTCACCGATGACAATTGACTCGAACAGAATTAATCTAGGATTAATTATGAGAGAGAAAATTAATCTGGGATTAATTACGGCAAGATTTAATCTGGGATTAATTGCGTCATGAATTAATCTGGGATTAATTCGTGAAGAAGAGAGAACGTGATTAATTTGGAATTAATCGGTAAAATAAATTTAATAGTTAAATTGGATCTTTCTATTTAATTTATTTAATTGGGCTAAAATAATATATTGGATATATTAATTGAAATTGGATTTCAATACGAAATTAAAATTGGATTTTAATTTGTGCGAATGAATTAATTTAGAATTAATTCGTAAGTGACTTTCGTAATAATTTTTCTATGCATTATTATTAATTAAATTGGATTTAATTATGTCGCAACGGAATAATTCGTTTATTCGGAATTAAACGAACCCGGGCCCGAGCGAAGTTGCGTGTTGAGTTAGCCGACTTAAATTTCGAATTTAAAAGTGGTGGGGCCCACTTCACTTATATCAACATGATAGATATGTAATGGAAGTGGTTAGGCTTGAGTGAAAGCTTGACTTAACTTGTAAGTTACTAAAACCAATTTTGATTTTGAAAATGCATATACCAACTTTGGAAGTTGACTTTTGATTATTGTTTTTAGAAAGCAAAATATTAAAACCCAAAATCTCTCTCTCTTCTCCCTCTAGTGTCGTGAGTTCTTCTTTCTTTCTTAAAGTTTTTGTTGCAAAATTTCATGGTTGCTAGCACATTTTGGAGTTGATCAAGGTGATAGGAAGACTCACCCAAGTGTTGGAAACACTCAAGGAAAGCTTGGAGCTTCTTAACATCCTTGGAAATTTTCGAAATCTCCTCAACCAATCAATGTGAGTATTCCGTAACACTCTTATTTTATTCACCCAATAATCACGCTTAGAGATCTCGTGGCATGTCTAGGACACTAACACTAATCAAATCAACAACTTGAATAACAAATCTAAAACTACCCAAACACCCATTTCATCAATACAAAACTACCCAAACTCCATTATTTCAAGTCACCAACTCACCATAATCTCCCAACAATCAAATTGCAAATTGTTTAAAATTTGGGTTTTGAGTTTCTTACCTTTTCCATGCTTGAACGCGGAAGTTGTAGGTCTTGATCTCAAATTTCCGACGATATAAAATTCATAAAAATCTGAGTTCATACGAAAAAGTTATGCCCCAAATACCACGGGTTATCCAAAAGGAAAACTGTACAGTCTCATCCCGGGATTTCGAGGTAATTACCGATTGTCCCCAAGGTCATTCAACGAGTATATTTAGGTCTCAACATGATTTATTTTATGTGTTTTCGTCCCGTACGTAGCAGTACAGTTGTATACAGTAGTAAAATCTACCGGTCGTTACAAATTATCCCCCTGTTAAATAAGATTCGTCCTCGAATCCTTTCTAAACTCGGGGTCTCGCCACAGACCCCCGGGTTCACGGTCTCGCTTCAAACTATCAGCCTTAACTGACTTTATACTCAAAATCATCTTGCCATACTTGTTAGAATTCTTACTTTTCTGAAAACTAACTCATGTTCGTCTCAGTCTTTCCGTTATCTTGGCTTCTGTTTTCTGCTCGGTACTTTTAATTGTAGATCAAGAGAGAACTCATCATTCTATTTTAAAACTTCCTGCTCAATACTTCACGCTATGGTCATGTCTCAACTTTTATAGTGTATCAAGGAATCTCATTTTCTAGACTTTTCATTATACTCGGCTTTCTTCAGCTCATTTCCCACTTGAGCTATTTACTCCGAAGAATACAAGGTTCATAGTTTAGATCTATATCTTCCAGCTTTTGATTGTTTAGACTTGTTATGATCGTCTGAAAGGAGATATAACTTAAGAACCTCTTTACTAAGAACTCAACGCCTTCTAAACTTATTTTGTATAATTACTAGGCTAAGCTTTTCTTCTTTTACTGACGGATCTTTTATCTCTGAATGTGTTTGCACTTTCTTGTAACTGAGCTCATTTACTACAGCTTTGACCTTGGAAGGTATATACGTACACGCGTTCATACTAGGCTGCTTACCGATTTCTCTCTATCATTCCATATCTCTGCTTATCTGTATAACTTATGACTTTGTAACGTAGGGTCTGACTCCTCATATACATTGTCCTCTATTATTGTCCACTTTAATGAATTTTACTAAGAAAGTTGGGTCCGGTAGTTGTTGGACAATTATGACCCATAGCGTCACTATTTGTACAGATCATGGTGTTCTTGTACAAATTAACTATGTGACAAAGGAGATTGCACTCTTATCATTTGTGATTAGATCACCTAGATGTATAAATGATGAGAGGTCCCTGTGATTTGTTCCTGGATTGAGAATGATATGAGACAGTATCAGTCCACGAAGGATAAATCATTAAATATCCCTAGTCAGAGTATTATCGAGATTGGACATCGATAATACGTAAAAGACTAGTATTACACTTCTGCACGTTGTGAGGGCACAACGACATAGTTCTCATATATTTGGGTATAGGATACTCATGCAAGTGTAATAGGAGGTTGTGTTTTACCGATGGTACGGGAAACAGCTTCGCTCTGGATAGACCCCTCGGAATTCCATTGGTAGTATGACTATGTGTCTATGAAAGTCTGAAATCAGGGTAGGAGTATTTGGTCTTAACCTGAGACTTGCACCGCTAATACTTGCGACAATCAATATACTTTGGTTGCGGTCGTCCAGGGCTTTAACAGGTTCTGTCTACGTCAATGCTGGGTATATTGAGAATCGTAGTGTGTTGGGTGTGATGTCGAGATGGAAGTATCACTCCAGTCATAGTGGAGATGATGATCGCGTAGGATATGGAACTTGTTCTCTTAAATGCTCGAGCTATCGGGATATTATGACTAGGTCATGTATATCTGATTATAGAGACTAGTTACCAGACATCCGATATGTGCTTCGTACGGGGCAGACACAATTCCAGCCCCAGGCCTAGCACGTGGTCATTCGATACTAGATTGAAATACGCAATACTACGTATACTACGCCCGATATAGATCCTTTATTCCTGTAAGGATATTTCTGGAGAATTGGTTAGGCATGGCGCTTTGCTAGTAGTCAACCTTGTCTTGTAAATCGTTATAAACATAAACTAGGTACTTACGTGTTCGGATAGTCCGACGACCGTATTTACTGCCAACATATCCGGGGATCTCATGGGTCGCTTCCCGAAGATTCACCGATGATGTATGACTCGCACAAGCAGTGAAGTCGAGCAGCCCACTGCCACAGCAGCTCACTGCCGAGAGCTTCATCAAGGGAGCAAGGCTTGTGTTCATCGCGTCGCAAGATCCGTTCAATGTGAGTATGATTCCGCCATTCTCCTTTGTGTATTCACATGCGTTTTTGTGCTTGATTTCATTCTTGGGACCTAATTAGAAACCAACAATGGTATCTTGAGCCTAAATTGAGCATGAAATATTTTAGGGTTTAAAATTGGGTAAAATCAATTTGAGCATGATTTGGTTAAATTGATTGATTAAGTATGCTTGGATGTTGATTAGTTGAAGTTGTGCATGATCAATTTCATGAAATTTGATTGGATAAAGTTTTCCCCAATTGTGTTGGCTTGGCCGATTATTGAAGAGCCCTAATGTCTTGGTAATTTTTGTTTTTTGATCATTAGATGACTTAAAACAATTGGGTAAAGTTGATTTGAGGTTTAATTGGATTGAATTTTGAATTGGACAAATTTCCCCAAATTAGTGGCTTGGCCGAATCTAATGAGTTTTTGAAATTCATGGTGTTTTTGATGTTTGATTCATTGGATGAGTTGAAATGATTTGGGAAATGATGATTGTGGATTCAATTGGATTGAAACCGAATCGGAATGAAAAACCCCTATATTGTCGAGAATGACAAAGCATGAAAATTGGTTTGATTTTTGATAAAATGTGTTGGACATGTTTTGTTGTGAAAGTGCATGATTAATTAGGCTAATTGATGTTTTAGAAATGTTAATTGGGTAATTAATTGTGTAATACACTTTAGGTTAATTAAATTATGAAATTGGATTTGTGTAATTTAATTAATTTGGGCTTATTTTGGAAATTGGGCCTTAAAGGTTGTAATTGGGCTTATTGGGCTTGGTTGTACCAAGTTAGGTTTAGGCTAAATTGGTTGGACCTTAATTTTAATTGGGCCTAATGGGCCTAAATTGGTTTCTAGGCACATAAGGGTGATTCCTTTAAATGGGCTTTAGTCTTTGGGTTTGACCCGAGTTGACCAAAAGTCAATTCCTTAAAGAAATTAATTAAAAGCCCATTTGACTTTAATTAAATAAACATTGGATGTTAATCGGGCTTTGAGACCCGTAACGATTAAATTTGGAATTTAAATCGTAATAGGTTTATTAATAAAGTGTAATATTTAATTTGGCATTAAATAGAGAATTAGTATTAAATACATATTAAATTGGATTTAATGTTGTAGTTTAATTTAATTCAAGAATTCGTACTTTGAGTACTTATTCGCAAAACGAGTTTGACTCGCGCAAAATCAAATCGTTGTTTGAACATTGGATGATCACTAATTATCAGATTAATTAATTGGATTAGATTGATTGATAACATGCTTGTGTGAATATATGGTTGCGATGCATGAATAATGTATATCGGATGGATATTAGATGGGTGGGGCAATTTTGGAAATTGTTGTAATAAATTTTGAATTTATTATTTGGACCTGCGTGTCCAGCCTTATCTCTTATGACTCTTTATATTTCTCTTTTCACCTATTCCCCTCAATGTAAATGAGGTTTCTTTAGAAGTGTAGTGTAACGGGTAGAAGTAAATACTTGTGCTAGCGGGAGAGAGGAAAAGGAGAGATTTGATCTAGGATCAATGTGTAAAGTATCCATCCGCATATCATTATTATTTTATCATATGCGCTTTATTATGTGTTTAGAATGCATGTTTAAGGGTGTATGATGATGAGACCTTAACAAAGATAATAAATTGGTTGCCAATTTGCACGCAAAAAACCCTCGCTAAATATTAAGCGTTTTTCCTTCCATTGAGTGATTCTTACTCAAGATCCAAGACTGGCATTGGCTTGTTGGCCAAAGTCAAGGCCTTTGTCTGTCGAGGATGTGTTTGAATCACGAGAGCTTTGTTTCATATCGGTGTCTTGTCCAAGTTGTGGTTTGTTGGCCAAAGTCAAGACCACTTGTTGTCCATCGACATTGATTACGAAGCTTTCCATGGTCAATGGGTCGCGCTTAAATGGGATCACTAAGTTTGTTGTGCCAAAGCCAAGGCTTAGTTGATTCAGAGGAAAAGGTTAGGTAATACATTGGATGTATTGTCATATATAAGATATATGTTTCGGACTTGGATGTCCCCCTACCGGATCTAGGAATTGGATTGGATCCAATCGATCTTAGAGATCTACCTAGTTAATTATCATACAATTTGTTGGCCAAAGTCAAGATTGTGATATTTAACGGGATCCTAGCCCACTAGGAAACACGGTTTCCCGAGTACTCGACAGAGGGTTAGAGGCTCGCCGAAAAATAGTGGGAGGCGAGTATTAAATTTGCAATATTCGTTTAGTAACTTGCCATACGCGCTCAAT
This sequence comes from Zanthoxylum bungeanum, assembly GCA_019454045.1. Classification (NCBI taxonomy): domain Eukaryota; kingdom Viridiplantae; phylum Streptophyta; class Magnoliopsida; order Sapindales; family Rutaceae; genus Zanthoxylum; species Zanthoxylum bungeanum. The sequence continues at coordinate 4,356 of SKCR01045218.1, read as the reverse complement.
CACAAATTATTTCGTCGTTAAATTAAATGTTAGATGGACTAATATTTAAATTGTTGTTTTAATAAACAGTTGGGCTGTATTATAGTTGATTATATAATTGGATTATAGTAATCAATATATTTGAATTAATTAATTTTAATTAATAGTTGATTTTATAGTTGGACTATAGTAATCAATATAATTGAGGTTAATTGATTTAAATTATATTTGATTGTATAGTTGGACTATAATAATCATTATAATATATAGTACCACAAATCGTTGATTAAATAGTTGGACTATTAGAATCAAGATATAATTGTAAGATTAGTGTTTAAAACATAATCCTGGGTGAAAATGTATTTAAACGACTTTAATTTTCAAATTGGGAATAAATTTCAGGATGGTCCTGGAAACTAATAAGTTACTTTACTTGATAAAATAACGTATTAGGCCTAAGCCTGGAGTTAAGCAAATAAGTGGAACATGATATTTGGAATATTCATCTAATGATAACTTTAGTGCTTAATCCATTATACTTGTCATATAGACTCCTTAATTTCTTTATTAGAACTAAGGATTAGATTCTTAAAATATGATATTGAAATTGAAGGATCTTCATAGATTAGATCTTAGAAGTACTTTTATTGCAATAGTAAACTCTTGGAGAGTTAATGGCTATACTCAAGGAAACAAAGCCAAAGTTTGCAATAATGCAAGTAGCTCAAGGCGCATTCGTTCTTCGATATTCCAGAATGCCAAGGCTTGGCCAAAGCTTCTGGAGTGTGGAAAAGGGCAAAGGCAAAATCATTATAATCTTCAAGGAAGATAAAAGGACATATCCCAAGAAGGAATTGAAGACGAGCAAGGCTCTGACTTCAAATATGTTTGTCATAAATATGTTCACTACTAGTATTAAAATTAGATTTTAGATACTTAGTGTGATACATAAAATATGTACTGATGTTCAGAATCTGCTATGAACAGGATACTGACTTCTACTGAAATTAATCTGCGAATTGAAAACGGGACTAAAGTCGCTATTTTAACCGTAAATACCTAAGTTGAGGAACTACCCTTTGGGTATGTACATAAATTAGGAAACTGTTATAATGTAACTAGTTTGACTAGAACATTATCTTTATATCAGTGTTTAATCTGTTGTGGATTTACCTTTATATTCTAGAACACTAAAGTGTTTTATTATATAAAGATGATATTAAGATAAACACATTAGATGTGAATAACAGTATTTATATTTAGAATATAAATAAATCTCAAAACATGACAACAGATAGCTCAAACTGATTTGATCAGGTTGAAACTTGTATGTGGCATTGTTGTCAGGGACACAGTTAAACAAGACTCGTATATCCACACTTTTGAAGAGTGGGTACTAGGACTGATTTGATTCCAATCAAATAAAGTCTGCGAATCTAGTTTATTGGGCAAAGTGCCTAAAACACTATTTACTTGGTAAAAGTGCAAATGCAACCAATCTATTAGGCCTCGGTCATAGTGACGTAAGTGGGCCCATGTCTAGCTAGGCTAGAGATGCATATGAATGTTTCATGACCTTTACGGATGTGGCATCGCGTTATGGTTATGTGTTTCTTTTGAAACATAAATCGGAAACTTTTAAAGTTTCGACACGAAATAGACAAACAGATCGACTAAAGTATTAAACCATCACGGTTAGACCATGATAGAAAATACTCAAGCAATAAGTTTCTCAAATACTTGAAAGAGTATAGTATTCTTTCAATGAGGACTCCTCCCGGAACACGTCAATTTGACGGTGTGTCCGATAGGATAAACCGAATTTTATTGGACATGATAAGGTTAATCATGAGTCGCTCTGAGCTACCATTTCCTTCAACGGATACGCTAAACAGTGCAGAACTTAATTTGAATACGATTCCATAAATATCTGTTTGACAGATTTCATATCAGATATGAAGAGGAAAGAAACTGGGTTTTTCTCATTCCTGAATATTTGGGTATGTTAGGCATATGTTTGGTTGATACCAAACTAAAACCCAAATCGGATAAGTGCCAATTGTAGGTTCTCCTAGGGATACAAAGTATAGTACTTATACAACTCACGAGAGAACAATGTAATTGTTGCTCGCCATGCTGTTTTCCTAAGAGGAATGCCTATATGCAGTGGTAAGTGGGAGGATAGTAAAACTCGATGAAAATCAGAGTAATACTATTCCAGCCATCGACTCCTAATGGAACACAAATAGTTCATCAATGATGGAACTATACCAATAATCTTCAAATACATAAGAACCGCGTAGGTCGGTGAGAGTTAGAAAACAACCTGGGGTATGGGTTTCTGATCTCACCTCATAAAGATGTCAATCTTTTGAGGAATACCAACTGACTACGTATGAGGAAGTGATACAAGGTATCGACTCCCTATTATGGCAAAGTGCCATAAAGTCCGAAGTAGATTCCATGTATGCCAACTATGTTTAGACACTAGTTGATGTACCGCAAGGCATTATGCCTATTGGTACTAAATAAGTCTTCAAGGAAGACATACATGGATGGCAACATACCAATGTACTAAGCTAGGCTTGTAGCGAAAATGTAGAGTTATCAACATTGTGTTGATTGCGACGAAACCTTTTACCTGTTACCACGGTAAATCCATTTGGATAATGCTTGCTAATGCTGCATGTTTCATTCATGAAATGTGGCAGCTGAATGCCAAAACTGTTTTCCTTAACGGAAACCTTTCGGAGGATGTTTACAACATCTTGACGGTTTTGTCGAACCATAACAAGCAAACTAGGTTTGCAGGTTATTCGATCCATAGATGGATTGAAGCAAGCATTAAGTTCTTGGATTTATCGTTTTGATGTAATCATAATGATGTATGATTTAATTCAAAACGAAAATAATTCTTGTGTATATAAAGAGGTTAGTGGGAGCGCACTGACAGTGAATGTCCTGAGTAATGATGATATATCATTTCTTGGAAATGATATTCCCATAATATAATCGGTGAAAGCTTGGCTTTCATGATAACGACTATAAGTCGTAACAACGGTACTATAAAAGTTTGAATAACGGTACAGTGCGCTGAAAATCTTCCAAGTAAGATACTGTTACCGAATAAACAACAAATGCGGGTTATTGCTGCAGCTGAGGCAGAAATAGAAGCCATTTGGGTCGATAACAAATCTAATTAGATTAGATATAGTTCTGTTAGCAGCTGAGCTAGGCGTCAGCACATGCTAAAGAATTAATGGTCTCATCAACGATCTAGATAAATGCTTCGATATTCATCTTATTCGTTCGGATCATACATCGTGGCGATGTGATGATCGAATAAATCGCATCTGATGATATTCATACAAATCCGCTGACGAAAACCTTTTCTCAGCAGTTTGAGCCAACCGTACATAGTTCGGGTGTCAGACACTCGAGTGACTGGCTATAGGCCAAGTGGGAGATTGTTGGACAATTATGTCCCATAGCGTCACTATTTGTACAGATCATGGTGTTGTTGTACAAATTAACTATGTGACAAAGGAGATTGCACTCTTATCATTTGTGATTAGATCACCTAGATGTATAAATGATGAGAGGTCCCTGTGATTTGTTCCTAGATTAAGAATAATATGAGACAGTATCAGTCCACGAAGGATAAATCATTAAATATCACTAGTCAGAGTATTATCGAGATTGGACATCGATAATACGTAAAAGACTAGTATTACACTTGTGCACGTTGTGAGGGCACAATGTCATAGTTCTCATATATTTGGGTATAGGATACTCATGCAAGTGTAATAGAAGGTTGTGTTTTACCGATGGTACGGGAAACAGCTTCGCTCTGGATAGACCCCCTCAGAATTCCATCGGTAGTATGACTATGTGTCTATGGAAGTCCGAAATCAGGGTAGGTGTATTGGTCTTAACCTGAGACTTGCCACCGCTAATACTTGCGACAATCAATATACTTTGGTTGCGGTCGTCCAGGGCTTTAACAGGTTCTGTCTACGCCAATGCTGGGTATATTGAGAATCGTAGTGTGTTGGGTGTGATGTCGAGATGGAAATATCACTCAAGTCATAGTGGAGATGATGATCGCGTAGGATACGGAACTTGTTCTCTTAAATGCTCGAGCTATCGGGATATTATGACTAGGTCTTGTATATCTGATTATAGAGACTAGTTACCAGACATCCGATATGTGCTTCGTATGGGACAGACACAATTCCAGCCCCAGGCCTAGCACGTGGTCATTCGATACTGGATCGAAATACGCAATACTACGTATACTACGCCTGATATAGATCCTTTATTCCTGTAAGGATATTCCTGGAGAATTGGGTAGGCATGGCGCTTTGCTAGTAGCCA
>SKCR01045217.1:0-56005 GCA_019454045.1 Zanthoxylum bungeanum | reverse complement strand
TCACATCAAGTGTCAAATCATTAGTCACTTTGAGTGATGTGATAACTTGTCACTTGATTGATTGATTGATTTGAGTGATTGATGTGGTAGTTGAAAAGCATTAATTGTTTTTGCTTTTGACTTTTGCTTTTTGAAATTTAAAAATGGTAAATGCTTTATTAATTTGGGAAATTATAAAAGCATTTTACACTTTTTATTTTTCTCTCTCTCATCTTTTACGGTTTCAAGGAAACCATTTTCCTCATCTATTTCCTTCTCTCTTTCACGGCTTAGAGCCACGTTTTCTTCCTCTCATTTTTGGGTTTGACCGAATGAAGAAGATAAGCAAGGAAGAAGACAAGTGCTAGCACACACTTTGAGTTATACAAAGGTGATAGGGAAACGAACTCTTGAGCTTGGAATCATTTTGGAGCTTGAAGCTTGGAGCTTCCATAGAGTCCACCCATGGCCGAATCTTGGAGAAGCCGAACCAGTCACCACCGTGCAGTCCACTGCCTGAGGGAGCTACTGCCGTGAGTTTTGAGGGAGCTTGAAGGCTCATGTTCATCGCGTTGCAAGATCCGTTCAATGTGAGTATGTTTCCGCCATTCTCCTTTGAAGTATTCATGCGTTTTGTGCTTGATTTGATAATTCTTGGGACCTAATTAGAAACCAACATCTCTCTCTTTAATGGTGAAATTTTTACTTCAAAAATTTTACAAAGCTAGCACTTGAGGAGTCATTTGAGGTGATAGAGAACTCACCCAAGGCACAAACAACAAATCAACAAGCTTGGAGCTTCATCCAAAAGGAAAAATTTCAAATTTCTCTAAATCAATGTAAGTGATTCCGCCACTTTTACTTGATTTTTCACACATAAAATCACATTTAGGATCTTGTGGCATGTCTTAGAGACTAACATATGATACATGTGGAAGACACATGTTTGAAACGTCGACAAATCAATGTGTTTTGCGCCAATGACTTTCTAATTCAGACGACCTTTAATATTTTAGCAATAATTTTTTCATACGATGTCCAAATGAGGTGATTCAAGTTGCATTGGAAAAAAAGCTCAATTATCTATAATTTATAGTTTATATCGAAGAAGACTCTATCATGGTAAAAAAAAACGAGCCTAAATATATGAGGAGCAATATGTCTCCCATTGAAATTGGCTTGTTACTCTCTACCTTCTGTTGGCGCGCCAATGGACCCATAATTCATATTTTGTTGAATTTCTTAATAAGGAAAGCTCCTAGATATAAGCATAAGTCTGCCCAAACCCTAAAAGAACATACTTTTGGAGACTCAAGAGTATAGAAAAATACCCAGAACAAAGCAAGAACGAGATTCTCAACCAGAGCTGGAGATTGAAGCAGAAGACTACAACTAGAGTTCTTTCTTCCATTTCTATTCTAGTTTTATCTTTATGAATTCTTGCATTGTATTAATGATTAGTTTGCTTTTAATCAATTTGTTTTGCACCAGTGACCTCCTAATTCAGGCGACCTTTAATAGTTTAGTAATAATTTTTTCATACGATGTCCAAATGAGGTGATTCAAGTTGCATTGGAAATAAAGCTTAATTATCTATAATTTATAGTTTATATCGAAAAAGACTCTATCATGGTAAAAAAACGAGCCTAAATATATGAAGAGCAATATATCTCCCATTGAAATTGGCTTGTTACTCCATACCTTCCATTAGCGTGCCAATGGACCCAAAATTCATATTTTGTTGAATTTCTTAATAAAGAAAGCTCCTAGAAACTCCTATATAAGCACAAGTCTGTCCAAACCCTAAAAGAACATACTTTTGGAGACTCAAGAGTATAGAAAAATACCCAGAACAAAGCAAGAACGAGATTCTCAACCAGAGCTGGAGATTGAAGCAGAAGACTACAACTAGAGTTCTTTCTTCCCTTTCTATTCTAGTTTTATCTTTATGAATTCTTGCATTGTATTAATGATTAGTTTGCTTTTAATCAATTTGTTTTGCACCAGTGACCTCTTAATTCACGCGACCTTTAATATTTTAGCAATAACTTTTTCATACGATGTCCAAATGAGGTGATTCAAGTTGCATTGAAAATAAAACTCAATTATCTATAACTTTATAATTGATATCGAAGATGAATCTATCATGGTAAAAAACGAGCCTAAATATACGAGGAGAAATATGTCTCCCATTGAAATTGGCTTGTTGCTCTCTACCTTCCATTGGCGCGCCAATGGACCCAGAATTCATATTTTGCTGAATTTCTTAAGAAGGAAAGCTCCTAGAAACTTCTATATAAGAACAAGTTCGTCCAAACCCTAAAAGAACATACTTTTGGAGACTCAGGGGTATAGAAAAATACCCAGAAGAAGGAAAAAATGAGATTCTCAACTAGAGTTATTTCTTCCATTTCTCTTCTAGTTTTATATTTATGAATTCTTGCATTGTATTAATGATTAGTTTGCTTTTAATCAATGTGTTTTGCACCAGTGACCTCCTAATTCACGTCGCCTTTAATATTTTAGCCATAACTTTTTGATATGATGTCCAAATGAGGTGATTCAAGTTGCATTAGAAAAAAAACTCAATTATCTATAACTTTATAGTTTATATCGAAGACGACTCTATCATGGTAAACAATGAGCCTAAATATATGAGGAGTAATATGTCTCCCATTGAAATTGGCTTGTTGCTCTCTACCTTCCATTGGCGCGCTAATAGACCTAGAATTCTTATTTTACTGAATTTCTTAAGAAAGAAAGCTCCTAGAAACTCCTATATAAACACAAGTCTGCCCAAACCCTAAAAGAACATACTTTTGGAGACTCAAGAGTATAGAAAAATACCCATAACAAGGCAAGAACGAGATTCTCAACCAGAGCTGGAGATCGAAGCAAAAGACTACAACTAGAGTTCTTTCTTCCCTTTATCTTCTAGTTTTATCTTTATGAATTCTTGCATTGTATTAAGGATTAGTTTGCTTTTAATGAACATCATAAGTAGCTAAATCATTGATTTAGGGTTGTGATGGATTTGTTTAATTAATTTGCATCTTTTTATTCTTTGGGTGTGTTATTATCTGTGTTGAATGCGTTTTATTGTCTGGCCATCAATAAAATAGTTATGGTAAACCCCTAGGAACTTGACAAATGAAATTTGGGTTTAGCCTTGTGAATAATAGCGCATAATCTAATTTTGCTGAATAGATTTACATGCATGATATAAATATACCTGAAGAGCATACGTAGTCAATAGTAGAACTTGATCTTAATGAATTTGGTTTAAGTTAGTTAACATAGACATATAATTAATTGGCTTATTCGGAATATTTCTACTTGACCATCGAAAGAAGTTGGTAAATAATGTAGTGTTTTAGGTTAATAATCCATAACAATAGCCCAATTGAATGAAAAGTGCAACCGCATATACCTTCCCCAAGGTAAAACAATATGTTGTCTTACACAACTAACATCCATATATCCAACCCTTCAAAAGAAACTAACAAGCTTTCAACCCTTATCTAAATATATTCTGGACGTTCAACGACCTAAGTTGGCCAATTATGTATTCGAATATGCTATAACATAAAAATAAAAAAAATAAAAAAAATAAACTAGTTAAGTTGGCCAATTATGATAATAAACTTAAGCAACCTAAAAAATAAAAATATGTAAGAACTTGAAGGGCTAATTAAAGACTTTCCAACACTTTGTAATGAAGCTGCTTTTAATCCAAATCATTTCTTAAAACATATAGATAAGATTAAGAGATTGTATTACCTTAAAAATCAGAATTTGCTTCGTGCTGAAGCAGTTAGTTGCAATGATCAAATTTGACTGAAAAAAGATTATCAAAAAAATGAATAATTATATAAAAAGAAAGGACAAATCTTGCATTTTCATACACAGAATCATAAAGAAATAATAAGAAATTAGAGGAGTGCAAATATTTTGTACTCGATTCAACAATGGTCGATATCTCTAATTTGACTCCCATGAGAGGTGCGATGAATTGAACAATTTTTAGCCGAGATCTTTAACCCACAATCACTGTATAATGCACACAATTTGGCATGTTCAAAAAGCCCTTTTATTCCCTTCAAGTTATTAGTTTTATTCAAAACATTATCAGTTAATTTTTATGCTTAAAAAATATTAAAATTAAATAAATTGGGATCAGTCCCCGTTTTAATCCCCGTTCCCATTTGGGAATATTTGAATATATCTTCATTTAGGGGTAATCAGGTCCAAAACGAATCCGGAGAATTTCAAAAAATTAGGGTTTGGGTTCCCGTCTCATTGTCAACCCTACCTCTTTGGGGGCTATAAATGTGACACCATTTTAAAAAAGAAAAATTATTTTAACTCTATGTCAAGACCTAAAAATTAAGAGACAAATTCAGGTAGACTATAAGGGTAGATCTCCCAAAAAAAAATAGAGGGCATGCAAAGATTTCCTCTAATTTGGACCGAAATTGGCCTTTCATGTAATGCAATGGCAAAAGAGAGCTTAATTGCATGACCAACCTTTTACACAGAGATGAATGTCGGCTTTAGTGATAGGAAATTACTATTAACAAGGGCCACTTTCGTATAAAGGTGGTAACGGATTGGGTCCGGGTCTAATTGTGTTTGGTCAGGTTTTTGAAAAAAATAAATTTTTATTTTTAATATAAAATAATTAAATTTTTTGAATTTTTTTAATATTTAGAAATAAAACAAATTAAGAATGCCAATATTTTTAATTTTTTGAATTGTATTATAAAAATTTAATTATAAATATATAAATATAAAATTGAAAATATATTTATATATATAAAAAAATATCTATATTTATAAAAACCGAACCCGAACTAAATTCGGGCTTTATGGCCCAAGCTGGAAAACTAAAATTTTACCCTCGCGAGCTCGGACTTTTCAATTAGACAAGAACATGATAAGCCCAATATCGCCTCGAGGATATTTGAGCCGACCATTTTATTAAAAAAAAAAAAAAAAAAAATTCCAAATCACACACTTATCAAAAAAAAAAAAAGCACTTGCCTCTTCAATATTTGTTGGCCCCACTTCCAATCCATCCTCCCCAAGTCCATAACGAGCTCACATTTTGGATAAGCTCTCAAGACATAAAAAAACAATAAAATAAAATAAAAAATTATAAAACCAATAACTCAATACCAACTCATATTTCCAATCACCATATCCAATCCACCAATTATAATTTTCCTCTAGTTTTTTGAGGACCCATTAGCCTAAATATCTCACAACCTTGGATATTTTACTTCCCATCAAATAAAAGAAAAAAAGAAAATATATAGATAACTAACCGGAGAACCAAAAAAAAAAATGTCAGCTTTGGCAGCAAATTCAAGCGTTCTGTACAAGCAACTGAATAAAAGAGAGAAGCAACAGCAACAGCAGCTATGGAGTAGTAGAAGCAGCAGCTGCTGCTGTACTTTGTTATTGCAAAAAAATGGTGGGTTCTTTTGGGTTGATTCTGGAGACAAAAACAGTACTAACAAGATTGTGAAGAGGAGGAGAGATGTGAGAGTTGAAGCTCTGTGGCCAGATTTATCAAGACCCACTTCTGTTGAAATGGAACCCATCAACGACTGTGATCATCTTGATCAGATTCTTCTTCGTGCTCAAGACCTCTCTCAGCCTATCCTCATCGACTGGTAATTTTTATTTTTCATTCCTTTTTTTTTTTTAATGATACATAGCTCCTTCCTCCTTTGGCATAGATCGATGTTGGAACAGTCCACATAGCGGCTGGTTAGCGTCAAATCTTTAGAAATTCAATTTTTAATGATCATGTTCATATGCATATTTATAAATAGCTCCTTAGCATAGGCGGCCCTGAAACAGTCCATATTAACGGCTTATGGTGGCTAGTTGTAGCCCAGAATTAAAGTATCAAATTTATCGAAATTCAATTTTTAATGCTTATGTTCATAGGGACTTCTTTTTTTTGGAAACGTTGGAATCAACTCAATTTTAAACTGAGCAGATAAAATCTTTGGTTGTCCCAAATTTAAACTCGAACTCGAAACCAAATTTTAGGCCATTTGCCACCAAACCACCCCTTAGGGACCATATGGACACTTGTACATAGCTCTTAGCATAGGCGGCCCTAAAACATTCCATACAGGAAGTTGGTGGCGGCTGATTGTAGCCCAAAATCAAAGCATCAAATCTATAGAAATTCAATTTTTAAGTATATAATATGATATATTTTTATACACTAATTTAGAAATGTGGGCTTCCAAAACCTGCTTTTGAATAATACAACATACAATTTGATGTTGAGGTTCATTTTGTTGATAGGATGGCTTCATGGTGCCGGAAATGCATATATTTGAAGCCTAAGTTGGAGAAATTGGCTGCTGAATTCGATACCAAGTAAAAATATCGTTTAATGGGGGAAAAATCTTGTTTTCTTTCTTGCAAGTGTGGATTTTTATATATGATCATCTTTCTTCTTCTTCTTCTTCTATTGTAGATTAAAGTTTTATTATGTGGATGTCAACAAGGTACCTCAAGCTCTAGTCAAGCGTGGAAACATCTCTGTAAGTAAAAATTCAGTACTTAATTTCTATGTTAAAAGTTTATAATCAAGTATTGAAAATTTCCCATTGTACTGATGTTTTGTGGGGTTTTTTCTTTTCCACAGAAAATGCCAGCAATTCAGGTGAGTTCACCAGTGAGTTAATTTTGTTTTTCTTTGTTTAAAGAAATGATTTTGATTGAAGTTCATTTACTGATGGTGATGCTGGTGGTATAATTGTGTTATTATTGTAGATATGGAGAGATGGAGAAATGAAATCAGAAGTAATTGGTGGGCATAAAGCTTGGCTTGTGATTGAAGAAGTTAGAGAAATGATCAAAAAGTTTGTATGATAAAATTATTGAAACTCTCTCTCATTCTCTTCTTATATATAATGTCTCTTATCCTCTCCTATAAATAGATTTTGCTTTCTTACTCTTCCTACAGAGGGAAAAATAATTCTATTCCATAAGAAAGTTACCTATTATTTCAGTTGAACTTGCCACTATCAGAAAGTTTTCTGTTTTCTGAAAACTGAAACCAGTGAACAATTACAGAAGACTCACATTACAGCCAAGGGCTTGTCAAAACAGAATTGCCATTGATCCAAAACTACTATACAATCAAGTAGGTTGGAATTGTAATTGGGGACAATTATTATTTCAGCAAGGTCTCAATCTGATTGCTTGAGATAGAACTTGGATATGTGTTTGAATGTAATGAATTCCCTCAACAAATTAGAGGTTTTGTTGGATGGATTTCGCCAATACTAAGAATAAAATCACGAGGAGCCAGCAAAACGGATAATAATAACTACTTGAGCCGGACTTTATACAATGATCAACATCACAATTTATTTGACAATTTAACAGTCATTAAACTCCTAATAAAACAAGTTATCATTAGCCATAACTGAACCCGCTTTCTTAGCTCCAGAAATCATTGACACCAGTCATTCATAAGGATGCATAGGTTGGTATAATACTAGCCTTTAAAAGGTAAAAAATATATAAGCACTTAATATTTAACCCGAAAGCCACGTTCATTCACCAACTGTGAGCATTAATTTAGTTATTGGAGAACACGAGATTGAGTCCCAACATAATTTGAAACAGCAAACTAAATAAAACAAGACCACAAGACCCGTATTGTTCTTTTAACCTTCACAATTGACTTAAATAAGTGCACATATCGTATAAGTAATATAAAAGTATCGATAATATGAGAAATTATTATTAATGTCTAATACTAAAGTTTTACCGACCTTAACTTTATTTATACTAATGATTTTGAAGAAAGCAGTATTAAATACTAACCAAAGGGAAAACAACAACAACAAAAAAAAAAAAAAGAAAATTTAAATAAGAGAGAGTAATAAGGTAAGAACCTAAGATCACAACTTCCCCACAATAATCCCTTAAATCTTTCTGTTCTCTTTATAATTGATAACTATAATGAATTATTAATTGAGAACACAAAGTTATCTACAAGCCTCTTCCAATGATCGAATAGAAACGACCAACTTAGTCAAATTACCAATATTCCTGTTGATGGTGTTTTTCGGGCACTATGTTATTTAAACAACACGACAGAGGTAAAAGGGGTAACTCCATTGATCGAGACCGTTAAAGCCGACCCGACAACTTGAAGGTAAGAGGCCGAGCACTTTATACTAAATGGCCGAGCACTTGAGATCGGATAACCGAGCATTATCAGATCGACAGCAGCATTCTCAGTTCAAATGGCTATCATGACCGACCTCATGAAGACCGAGCACATGACGAGGCGTGCTCAGGAAGATAAAGCATCCTATTCTTGCGGAAAAGGGATAAGTTGTCCTACTTTAATGGGGTAAAGTAATAACTTAATATCCTAATAGGATAAAGGAAGTAAATGTAGTTTTGATTAGGAATCCTTATGGGAAAAGGGAATAGTTTTGACTAGGAATCCTGATAGGAAAAGGAGACCATCTCCAATTGGGAATTCTTGTACAAATAGGAATCTGATTTCTTCACCATTATAAATAGGAGGGTAGAGTGAGTGTAAAAAAAAAAGTGGAAGGCATCATCTGAAAATCATCACAAGAGTGAGAGATTAGAATCATAAAGCTCCGATTTGTACGAGTAAAGGAGAGATTCAAAGAGTGTATTTGAGTAATAAAAGAGTACCACCCTGTTCTTGTCCGTGGACGTAGGTCGGATCCCAAAATCCACCGAACCACGTTAAATCGCCTTGTCTGATTGGTGTATTTTCTAGTTTTCCGCTAAATTTGCTTTTGGTTTCCCGCATAACCAAACAAATTCACAGTTGAAGGAGGATTCCCTCAGAGGTGATATTCCCGTATTACCCTGAGACCAAAATCCGCCGTCAACAGTTGGCGCCGTCTGTGGGGAACTTCAACAAAAAGCAGTTCACGTGATAAGACAATGGCGGAAGGCGAAAATCACCAATCAGGAGGTCCGGCAATGGACTGGATGAAAAAGATGGAAGATAGCATAAGGTCTATAATGGATCGACTAGAAAGAATGGAAGGAGCAGACAACGAGAAACCTGAAACCGGGGCCGGCCAGAAGAGGAAAGAGAGGGAAAAAGGAAAAAGAGTAGTAGATATAAGCGAAGACGAGGGACCCAGAAAGAGAGGCCCTTATGGGATAAGATCTGAAGTAGTAGGAAGAGAGCCACGATCAGAAGACACATGGGAAAAAGAAGAGGAGGAACAATCACCCGACCCCTCCTCCGACAGTTTTTACAACTCCGAGAGGGAGGATAGAAAGTACAACAAAGACGTACGGGAGACCTCCGAGCTTAAGGAACACCGCGCCCGGAACGACAGGAAAACAGAAGGACACAGAAGGCGACACGGGGGCACAGCCCGTGAAATAAAATCTTGGCTGAGAAAAGAGATGACCAGATGGGAAGAAGGCCTCAAGATCGGCGCGGGAGACACCCGAGGCGAGGAAGAGGGGTCTCCCCTTACAGAAGAGATAAGGTCAACACAGTTCCCGAAGTGATTTAACATGCCGACCATGGCGCCATACAAAGGCCACTCCGACCCAAAATCCCACATCGAGAACTTTGTCCTCCTGATGGAAGTACAGGGAGTAACGGGCGACGCCATATGCAAAGTATTTCCCTTAACTTTAGGTGGACCTGCCATCCTATGGTATAGAAGTCTGGCCCCGGGGAGCATTCAGAGCTTCTCCCAACTTAAGAAGTCGTTTATCCGGCACTTCAAAGGAGCCTGCACCCCTAAAAAAACAATAGGAGAACTAAGGCTCATGAAACAAGGAGACGACGAAACACTGAAAAGCTTCATTGAAAGGTATCACAACACTGTACTCGAGGTCGGAGGGTACGAATCCCAAGAAGCCCTGGAAAGTCTGAAAGGGGCCCTAAGGGTCGGGAAACTGTGGACCCACCTGAGGATCCATGAGACACCAGACTACGCTACCGCACTGGAGGTAGCCCGAAAATTCGTTCTATTAGAAAACGAGGAGAAAAAATCCCGAAGAGGGAACACCATTAGAGAAAGGACCACAACGTAAGGGGACGTAACATTCCCCCATGACCAAGTGATTCTTACAGCTCGGGGTCGGGCGATGTCCCACCGAGTCTGCCTTTTGCACTGGGGACGTGACATTCCTCCAGGACCAAGTGATTCTTACAGATCGGGGTCGGGCGATGTCCCACCGAGTCTGCCTTTGGACTGGGGACGTAACATTCCCCCAGGACCAAGTGATCCTTACAGCTCGGGGTCGGGCGATGTCCCACCGAGTCTGCCCTTTGGACTGGGGACGTAACATTCCCCCAGGACCAAGTGATTCTTACAGCTCGGGGTCGGGCGATGTCCCACCGAGTCTGCCTTTGGACTGGGGACGTGACATTCCCCCAGGACCAAGTGATTTTTACAGCTCGGGGTCGGGCGATGTCCCACCGAGTCTGCCTTTGGACTGGGGACGTAACATTCCCCCAGGACCAAGTGATTTTTACAGCTCGGGGTCGGGCGATGTCCCACCGAGTCTGCCTTTGGACTGGGGACGTAACATTCCCCCAGGACCAAGTGATTTTTACAGCTCGGGGTCGGGCGATGTCCCACCGAGTCTGCCTTTAGACTGGGGACGTAACATTCCCCCAGGACCAAGTGATTCTTACAGCTCGGGGTCGGGCGATGTCCCACCGAGTCTGCCCTTTGGACTGGGGACGTAACATTCCCCCAGAACCCAAGTCTTTCACTCAACTCGGGGTCGGGTTACGTCCCACCGAGTCAGCTTCTTTGGTTTGGGGAGGTAACATTCCCCCAGAACCCAAGTCTTTCGCTCAGCTCAGGGTCGGGCGATGTCCCACCGAGTCTGCCTTTGGACTGGGGACGTAACATTCCCCCAGGACCAAGTGATTCTTACAGCTCGGGGTCGGGCGATGTCCCACCGAGTCTGCCCTTCGGACTGGGGACGTAACATTCCCCCAGAACCCAAGTCTTTCACTCAACTCGGGGTCGGGTTACGTCCCACCGAGTCAGCTTCTTTGGTTTGGGGAGGTAACATTCCCCTAGAACCCAAGTCTTTCGCTCAGCTCGGGGTCGGGCGATGTCCCACCGAGTCTGCCTTTGGACTGGGGACGTAACATTCCCCCAGGACCAAGTGATTCTTACAGCTCGGGGTCGGGCGATGTCCCACCGAGTCTGCCTTTTGCACTGGGGACGTGACATTCCCCCAGGACCAAGTGATTCTTACAGCTCGGGGTCGGGCGATGTCCCATCGAGTCTGCCTTTGGACTGGGGACGTAACATTCCCCCAGGACCAAGTGATCCTTATAGCTCGGGGTCGGGCGATGTCCCACCGAGTCTGCCCTTTGGACTGGGGACGTAACATTCCCCCAGGACCAAGTGATTCTTACAGCTCGGGGTCGGGCGATGTCCCACCGAGTCTGCCTTTTGGACTGGGGACGTGACATTCCCCCAGGACCAAGTGATTCTTACAGCTCGGGGTCGGGCGATGTCCCACCGAGTCTGCCTTTGGACTGGGGACGTAACATTCCCCCAGGACCAAGTGATTTTTACAGCTCGGGGTCGGGCGATGTCCCACCGAGTCTGCCTTTGGACTGGGGACGTAACATTCCCCCAGGACCAAGTGATTTTTACAGCTCGGGGTCGGGCGATGTCCCACCGAGTCTGCCTTTGGACTGGGGACGTAACATTCCCCCAGGACCAAGTGATTCTTACAGCTCGGGGTCGGGCGATGTCCCACCGAGTCTGCCCTTTGGACTGGGGACGTAACATTCCCCCAGAACCCAAGTCTTTCACTCAACTCGGGGTCGGGTTACGTCCCACCGAGTCAGCTTCTTTGGTTTGGGGAGGTAACATTCCCCCAGAACCCAAGTCTTTCGCTCAGCTCGGGGTCGGGCGATGTCCCACCGAGTCTGCCTTTGGACTGGGGACGTAACATTCCCCCAGGACCAAGTGATTCTTACAGCTCGGGGTCGGGCGATGTCCCACCGAGTCTGCCCTTTGGACTGGGGACGTAACATTCCCCCAGAACCCAAGTCTTTCACTCAACTCGGGGTCGGGTTACGTCCCACCGAGTCAGCTTCTTTGGTTTGGGGAGGTAACATTCCCCCAGAACCCAAGTCTTTCGCTCAGCTCGGGGTCGGGCGATGTCCCACCGAGTCTGCCTTTTGCACTGGGGACGTGACATTCCCCCAGGACCAAGTGATTCTTACAGCTCGGGGTCGGGCGATGTCCCATCGAGTCTGCCTTTGGACTGGGGACGTAACATTCCCCCAGGACCAAGTGATCCTTATAGCTCGGGGTCGGGCGATGTCCCACCGAGTCTGCCCTTTGGACTGGGGACGTAACATTCCCCCAGGACCAAGTGATTCTTACAGCTCGGGGTCGGGCGATGTCCCACCGAGTCTGCCTTTTGGACTGGGGACGTGACATTCCCCCAGGACCAAGTGATTCTTACAGCTCGGTGTCGGGCGATGTCCCCCGAGTCTGCCTTTTGCACTGGGGACGTGACATTCCCCCAGGACCAAGTGATTCTTACAGCTCGGGGTCGGGCGATGTCCCATCGAGTCTGCCTTTGGACTGGGGACGTAACATTCCCCCAGGACCAAGTGATCCTTATAGCTCGGGGTCGGGCGATGTCCCACCGAGTCTGCCTTTGGACTGGGGACGTAACATTCCCCCAGGACCAAGTGATTCTTACAGCTCGGGGTCGGGCGATGTC
This sequence comes from Zanthoxylum bungeanum, assembly GCA_019454045.1. NCBI lineage: Eukaryota > Viridiplantae > Streptophyta > Magnoliopsida > Sapindales > Rutaceae > Zanthoxylum > Zanthoxylum bungeanum. The sequence goes on along the minus strand of SKCR01045217.1, from coordinate 43,255 downwards.
CCACCGAGTCTGCCTTTTGGACTGGGGACGTGACATTCCCCCAGGACCAAGTGATTCTTACAGCTCGGTGTCGGGCGATGTCCCACCGAGTCTGCCTTTGGACTGGGGACGTAACATTCCCCCTGGACCAAGTGATTTTTACAGCTCGGGGTCGGGCGATGTCCCACCGAGTCTGCCTTTGGACTGGGGACGTAACATTCCCCCAGGACCAAGTGATTTTTACAGCTCGGGGCCGGGCGATGTCCCACCGAGTCTGCCTTTGGACTAGGGACGTAACATTCCCCCAGGACCAAGTGATTCTTACAGCTCGGGGTCGGGCGATGTCCCACCGAGTCTGCCTTTGGACTGGGGACGTAACATTCCCCCAGAACCCAAGTCTTTCACTCAACTCGGGGTCGGGTTACGTCCCACCGAGTCAGCTTCTTTGGTTTGGGGAGGTAACAATCCCCCAGAACCCAAGTCTTTCGCTCAGCTCGGGGTCGGGCGATGTCCCACCGAGTCTGCCTTTGGACTGGGGACGTAACATTCCCCCAGGACCAAGTGATTCTTACAGCTCGGGGTCGGGCGATGTCCCACCGAGTCTGCCCTTCGGACTGGGGACGTAACATTCCCCCAGAACCCAAGTCTTTCACTCAACTCGGGGTCGGGTTACGTCCCACCGAGTCAGCTTCTTTGGTTTGGGGAGGTAACATTCCCCCAGAACCCAAGTCTTTCGCTCAGCTCGGGGTCGGGCGATGTCCCACCGAGTCTGCCTTTGGACTGGGGACGTAACATTCCCTCAGGACCAAGTGATTCTTACAGCTCAGGGTCGGGCGATGTCCCACCGAGTCTGCCCTTCGGACTGGGGACGTAACATTCCCCCAGAACCCAAGTCCTTCACTCAACTCGGGGTCGGGTTACGTCCCACCGAGTCAGCTTCTTTGGTTTGGGGAGGTAACATTCCCCCAGAACCCAAGTCTTTCGCTCAGCTCGGAGTCGAGGTACGTCCCACCAAGTCAGCTCTCTGGACTGGGGACATAACATTCCTCCAGGTCCAAGTGCCTTTCTCAGCTCGGGGTCGGGGTACGTCCCACCGAGTCAGCCCTTTGGTTTGGGGACGTAACATTCCCTCAGGTCCAAGTGCCTTTCACAGCTCGGGGTCGGGGTACGTCCCACCGAGTCAGCCCTTCGGACTGGGGACGTAACATTCCCTCAGGTCCAAGTGTCGTTCTCAGCTCGGGGTCAGGTTGCGTCCCACCGAGTCAGCTCCTTTGGTTTGGGGAGGTAACATTCCCCCAGAACCCAAGTCTTTCGCTCAGCTCGGGGTCGGGGTATGTCCCACCGAGTCAGCCCTTCGGACTGGGGACGTAACATTCCCTCAGGTCCAAGTGTCTTTCACAGCTCGGGGTCGGGGTACGTCCCACCGAGTCAGTCCTTCGGACTGGGGACGTAACATTCCCCCAGGTCCAAGTGCTTTTCTCAGCTCGGGGTCGGGGTACGTCCCACCGAGTCAGCCCTTCGGACTGGGGACGTAACATTCCCTCAGGTCCAAGTGCCTTTCACAGCTCGGGGTCAGGGTACGTCCCACTGAGTCAGCCTTCGGACTGGGGACGTAACATTCCCTCAGGTCCAAGTGTCGTTCTCAGCTCGGGGTCGGGTTGCGTCCCACCGAGTCAGTCCTTCGGACTGGGGACGTAATGTTCCCCCAGGCCCGAGCATCTCTCACAGCTCGAGACAGGATCACATGCCACCGAGCACATCATCGTTAGCTCAGAGGCAAAATTTTCTCCTCACAATCGAGATTGGATCAGTCAGGGGTCAGGACCCCCAAATCTCTGGTACATATATTACAGAGGATGAGTCATTTTTAGTTTGGACAACAAGAGGAACTTCATCTCCTGATGGAACGACCAAAGTAAGCAATTTGCTTTGAGGTGGAGAATCATTCTGAATAGAGTAAGCATCTCCAATAAACCGAGGATATGAAGATAGAAACAGAAGACTTAGTTGATGGCAAAGACAATTTCTCGGTGATTTCTGGAGCGACCACCAGCAAGGCGATCAGCACACCATCTTTTTTTATAGTTCCCGGCATCAACTCACAAACTCGTTGTTACCGAGAACTAGGGGACAGATGTTGATGGTGTTTTTCGGGCACTATGTTATTTAAACAACACGACAGGGGTAAAAGGGGTAACTCCATTGATCGAGACCGTTAAAGCCGACCCGACAACTTGACGGTAAGAGGCCGAGCACTTGATACTAAATGGCCGAGCACTTGAGATCGGATAACCGAGCATTATCAGATCGACAGCAGCATTCTCAGTTCAAATGGCTATCATGACCGACCTCATGAAGACCGAGCACATGACGAGGCGTGCTCAGGAAGATAAAGCATCCTATTCTTGCGGAAAAGGGATAAGTTGTCCTACTTTAATGGGGTAAAGTAATAACTTAATATCCTAATAGGATAAAGGAAGTAAATGTAGTTTTGATTAGGAATCCTTATGGGAAAAGGGAATAGTTTTGACTAGGAATCCTGATAGGAAAAGGAGACCATCTCCAATTGGGAATTCTTGTACAAATAGGAATCTGATTTCTTCACCATTATAAATAGGAGGGTAGAGTGAGTGTAAAAAAAAAGTGGAAGACATCATCTGAAAATCATCACAAGAGTGAGAGATTAGAATCATAAAGCTCCGATTTGTACGAGTAAAGGAGAGATTCAAAGAGTGTATTTGAGTAATAAAAGAGTACCACCATGTTCTTGTCCGTGGACGTAGGTCGGATCCCAAAATCCACCGAACCACGTTAAATCGCCTTGTCTGATTGGTGTATTTTCTAGTTTTCCGCTAAATTTGCTTTTGGTTTCCCGCATAACCAAACAAATTCACAGTTGAAGGAGGATTCCCTCAGAGGTGATATTCCCGTATTACCCTGAGACCAAAATCCGCCGTCAACAATTCCTATGATAAATAATTTAAACAAAACTCATTAGGATGAAATTCTAGGGAGCAGAACAGCAAAAAAATGTAATAACATATTCCTAGCGCGAGAAAGAAATCAGAAAGCAGGTTGGGTGATGTATTTAATTCAGGAATTGACACTGATATTTATAAGAAAAATAGAATGAGGAGAGAGAGAGAGAAAGTGGATGAGAGAAATATGGGATTGCGAAATAAGGTTTTTTATAATATAAACAAAAAGAAAGAGATATAGACAAGCAATGTGGGACTTTTGAAATACTCTTTATAGAACAGATAATACCTGTTAATTAGTTAGCTTATTAGCTTGCTTTTGCAACTTTCGATACAGAGGTGTGATTTGCCAATTTAGTATTTAAAATATGAACAAATCAGTTTATCTCTATTATTTCCTCAAACCCTGACTTTTTCTTAATCCTTTGCTATAGTGCCCAAACGGACACACTTTATGTTCAAACTGCAAGAATAAAGTCCACAACTTTCGTTTAGGTTGCAGAATCATTGGAACTCCCCTGCAAATACCAGAGTTTAGGTTTTCATTTTTGGAGTTGGTACTCGGCGTGTTAATTTCTCATGTATTTCCTGTAAATATATGTATGAACAATTTTTATTATGAATGAAATATGCAGTTTCGTCGATATATTTTATTTTAAATAGTAAAGACATACAAGACCTATGAATGATTAAGTTATAACGTAATTGTAAAAGCGTCGCAATTGACATTGAGAAATGTTATAACAGTATCATTCTTGAATTGTTCTTGATCAAAGTTTACATTCTTAGTCCGTAAGTAAACTCGGGAGACCGGTACATGTTGTATATCGGAATATTGGATTCCAGTGGTTTCTCTCACTGAGCCACGAGTCTATGAAGACTCGTATAGACATGTAGGTGTTCATAGCGGATAAGCACTGAACGACTAACAGAAGATTCCTAATAGATGGTACGTTTGCGTCAATAGGAATATTCTCTAGTTTAATAGCATAATGGTCATTTGATATTAGATACTACAGTGGATATATGAGTTATCCTCCACACTTTGATGGCAGTCGTCATGAGATGTATCTTTGACTTTTTCTTTTCTTGGATATGAGTTTTACTTGTTGGAAGTTTGTTTGGAAGAAAGTATGCATATGTGATGAATCTTTAAGTTTAATAAGTGTTATAAAAGTTTATTTTTGTCAAAGAATTTGTAGTTGTCATTCTAGAATTTTTATGCCACTTTATGAAAACCTATAATTGTTCTTGTGTGTTTTTATTGTGGTGAGACACTTGAAATGTTGGAAAGTTTAGATTAAAGCTAGATTGAAAGTCAATTTTGGTGTAATTTGATTAATTGAATTTTTTAGGGTTTATGCCTGTTGACGAGTGATTTTCGTCACATGGGTAGTTTCGAGATAACCCTCCCGACAATCCTCCTTCAATATTGAATTTGTTTGGTTATGGGAGACCAAAAGTAAATGTAGCAAAAAGGCAAAGAAAACACAAAAATCAACAAGAGAGTTTAACGTGGTTCGGCGGAGCAAGTCCAGCCTACATCCACGGGCACAAAGTGGGGTGTGGTTTTTATTATTCAAACTTAGCTCGGCCGACCTGTTTAGGGGCAGGTCTAAAGGAAACCGAGCTGTCTGTTTCTTTGGTTTTTTACAAATAGTGTTCTCTTATTTCTTACAATTTTCCCTCTACAAATGAAACTAACTCTCCTTATATACCCCAGGAGTTACAACACTATTCCCATGCCTTAATAACATCACCCACGTGACCCTCCGACTAATTGACGGGCTATCTGCCCCAAGACTGTCTTCACCAAAAGCAAATCTGCCACCTGATGGCTTGTCACATCAACCTGTTTTGTACACTGCCACACGCAACATTTTGAAACCAGCCTGTAAAGAGCTTTCAAATAATGGTATGTGCCAGATGGAAAGGTCTAAACTACCCCAGTCACACGTCGGTCTTCAATAGATCAGCCAGATGGTCTTCCGAACAATAAAAGATACTGCCGACCTGATCTGGAATATCCGAGCCATTCATTTCATCACATGAGGTAAATTAGAGCTAAACCGAGCTACCGGTCTGATGTGGTCTGTCTCGGTTATGATTTTGTCGGTCTCTGAGATTCGCATCATACTGTGTCCTCTGGTCGGCCAGACCCGGGGAACTGGGTCCGGATTGTCCCTGGCCGAGGACAGTCCAATACTTCTGAACATCTGATCCTCCAAAAAAGAGAAATTCCCTCTCTGCCTTTGCTGAACTGTTCAAATTCCTTAGTCACAGAAATCACCATCAACATCTGTCCCATAGTTCTCGGTTCCAATAAGTATACGAGTTGGTACCGGGAACTAAAAAATCAAAAGTGTTATACTATTCAGCTGGTGGTCGGTTCCAGGAATCACATAGAAAACTACCTCGGATTTCAATCAAACCGTCCTCGGTCATCTGCACGTGCTCAGCCACTATACAATCCTGATGTCTTTTCAAACGTCTCTCCAACTTGAAGTAAATCCCCCTTTTACCCTTCTGGTAGCCGTCCCTCGAAACTTAAATCATCATATCCTCATGAAAACCCATCAAATCACCTCTTAAGGTTTAATCTGAGCCTGACACTTGTTGAACATCCGTGCCCCTCCTGCCAAAAACCAAAACGATCGACCGTTCACGGGGCAGTCGAAAAGCTTTCAATCTCAACCGTTCATCTCACCTGAGCAGATGGAGCCTGCAAACGACACGCGACGCCCCTCTCCGATCCAACGACCAAGAATGCCCCGTGCTGACTATAAGAATGCAAAGCAATGCTTCTTTCTCTCTTTTACGAAAATCTGAATTCTCAAAGTGTCAGAGCTTCTTCATTCCGAAAACCAGTAATCTTCAAGCCCGACCAGATCAACTGCCAACACATCTACTCAAACCAAGTAAGTTTCTGCTCGACCTCCTTCTTTTTAATTACTGTAATCCTCTATGTTGTTTGTTGCTTGCAGATGCTTGATTACTTGCCGTTGCCTTTTTTTATTTCTTCTAGCATGTTAATCCCCTTGCTATGTGTTGCAAATGTGTGTTTCGGGTTGGGTGTATGTGTTTGATGCATATGTCTTCTGGTTGAGGGATGGGTCATGGGGTAGGATGTATGTGTTTCGGGTTTCCTGTGTTTTTTGTTTGGTTTTGGTGTTTTTAGCAAGAGACTTACTGTGTGTGGCCATTGCTAGGACATTTAGAGACTTTAGGCCTAGGTTCCCGGAAGCTAGAGTAGCTCTCGAGTCCGCGGTGCATCAAACTAACCACTAACTGACCTTCTCATCCGTTGCGATTGTCAGGAATGTCTGACGTCGAATCCTTCTCGGCCACAGCCAGTAAAACCTCAACCTCCTCGTACTGAAGAATCCTCCTCTAGCTCGAGAGCACCCAGCCTAGAGGAGCTAGATACCACCTTAACCCAATCTCAAGAAGAGAATGACACCTATCACTACAGAATTCCTCGGAAAGACCCTGAACCGGGCGAATTAGACTGTTCTACCTTGGACATGAACCGACCTTCCACCATCACGGAAGATGCATTGGGTGTACTCCGTCAACAGTTCGAGATCCTTATAGACATAGCCCTTGAGGTCCCGGGCCTGTTCGAACGCGCAAGCCAACCTGACTCCGACTCGATGGCCTTCTTCCTTCATTCTTCGAATGCGGTCTTCTTCTGCCCATTCAACTGTATTTTGCGGGGATGCTGGCCAAATTGGAGATTGCCCCATGGCAATTAAACTTGAACAACTGGAGAATACTGGCCGGCTTATATGTGATCTGGCACCGGGCAGGCCTTGGAGAACCGACCTTTGAGGAGCTAAAAAGATTGTACAAACTGAAGGCCAACCCAAGATCCCATCACGGTTGGTACTACCTTTCTTCATATGCCGACGTCCCCGCCCTCATCAAGGACCTCCCCCATACCAACAAACACTTCAAAGACCCTTAGTTTTGGGCTACAGGCGACTGGGGACGATCTTGGCCAACATGTTCAGAGGAGACAGAGGTCTCAGATGTCTTCAGAGCGGGAGGTTAGGAACCGAACCCTTAGTTTCTTTTCCTTAATTTTCATTATTAGGTACTAACTCACCAATCCTTCTCATCCTGCTGGAGGGATCCTCCCAAGGTTACCCACGGGGTCCGCACTATGATTATGATGGCCCGAAACTACGCCGGTCATTGGAAGAAAATAGTCAATAAAACGGCCTTTGTGGAGTCGAGCCTCATTCGGAACGCACCCCCACAGGCCCTGGGGCGACTAGGTAGCCTCATCTAACCTTCGAATAGATTCCTTGTGCTCAATCCCAAAAGTGAATGAAGTTATCCGGTTTCAGAGACTGATCATGCTCTTTGCCTTGTGTTTTGCAGGAATGTCTAAACCAGTGAAATTCATGGGGCGGCTCTACGGTCAGACCAAAAGGCTAGTGCCGGGCGAAGCCAGGAGCTCTCAGAGGCGACCGACCGCTGTAGAGGCCAGAGGGAAATCCAACGTAGTTGCCCGTCCGGCGGCACAGCCCACATCTTCTCCCGCAAGGGCGTCACCAGGTCATATGATCCGACCAACTTCCACATCATCCAGGTCCGCGAGTAAATGCCGCCGCCTGCTCGGGGACGAAGCGGTTGAGCTGCAGGAGGATGATGAAGATGATCAGCCCTTGATTAGGAGGTCCACTACTCGAAGGGAGAGGCAGACCGTCGAGGCTCCTCCCAAGACCGGAAATAAATGGGTTGTGCTCAGGGTGGATGATCTCAGTGAGAAGGTCTGGGAAGCCACTTCCATCTAGTGCCGGCGATCAATTTGCTAGCTGACACAATGTCTCTTGAGCGGATCCCAACATTCGAGGACCTCTCCCCCGAGGATGTGGTCTCTAACTTATGTATATCCGAATTGCCGAGGTAAACATGCTTCTCTGTTCCTGTCCCATATTTTTACTTGTCGATTTCTGACTCTTTCTTTCTTGCAGGCAAACTATGTGATGGCCCGTAATAAGGACCTGCTCATGAGCCATTTATCCGAGGGGGGCCAGGTACAGAGGCTCCAAAGCCAAATTTCGGAGCGGAGGGCGAACTGGCTAAAAAGGAGGAAGAAAACTAAACTCTCATGTGGACCACGACCGAGGCCATTGCGTTGAATGAGTCCCTCCGCAATGCCTCTGCCCTTGCCAAGAAGAATATGGAGGTTGCCGAGGAGGAAAACAAACGTCTGAGGTGGGAGGTGGCGAGCTCGGAGTCCAAACTTAGAGCAATGACCAAAGAGAGAGATCAAGCTCGGGAGGCGCTGAAGAAGAGAGAAGCCGAGCTGGAGGATGAGCTGGAGAAGACCAGGCTCGAGGGGGTCAGCGACTGCGCTCAGATCATTCCGATGGTGATGCCCGAGATTGACATGGGGCCCATCCACGTTGCCATCCGGTTCTGCAAATGGGAGCTTTCAGAGGATGAAGCTCGTGAATTACTTGCCCTCCCCTCGGAGGAAATCCAGGATCCCGAGCCCCTTTCTACCGTGCCCATGTCCCCGGTGCCTGAGGAGATCCAACATGAGACACCCGCCCCGGCCCCTGAAGTGCCTGAAGCCGGAATGGTTGAAGCCCCTCCTGCCTCCCAAGCTGAGATCGAGGCCCTTCCTGCTGAGCCTGCACCAGAGGTCCTGCCACCCGGGCCCGGGCAAGAAGAAATAGTTGCCCCTGCGCGGGCTGATGAATGAGGGTGACCCGAAAGAGGCCTTATGTAAACTTAAACAATATACTCTCTTTTTGTAATAGTAACTACAATTTCTTTCATGTAATATGTTTTGAATGCCTCATTTACTGCTTCCCATACTTAGCTTATTTTAGCTTCCAACTTGCTAACTTGCTTTTCCAAATTTGAATGTGATAAGAAATCTCGATACCGACCAATTTCAAATCCGGCCATGAGGGGAATGCTCTATCCCCGAGCCGATGATGTGCACTCGATGGGACGTAACCCGACCCCGAGCTGAAGAAATACTTGGCTCTAGGGGAATATTACCTCCCAAGACCAATAATGATCCGGTCGTCGGGGAATGTTCCGTCCCCACGCCGATGATGGGCACTTGGTGGGACGTAATCCGACCCCGAGCGTAAGAAACACTTGGTTCTAGGGGAATGTTTCCTCCTTAGATAAACAATGATCCGGCCGTGGGGGAATGCTTTGTCCCCGCGCCGATGATGGGTACTTAATGGGACATAACCCGACCCCGAGGCAACAGAAGAAATATCATCGGCGTAACGATTCCAGCCCCGAGCTGGATGGAACAAGATAGCATCGGTGGAACGAATCCAACCCCGAGCTGGTATAACAGAATAGCCTCGGCGGAACGAATCCAACCCCTAGCTGGTAGAACAGAATAGCCTCGGTGGAAAGAATCCAGCCCCAAGCTAGATGGAACAAGATAGCCTCGGTGGAACGAATCTAGCCTCGAGCTGGTAGAACAAAATAGCCTCGGCGAAACAAATCCAGCCCCGAGCTTGATGGAACAAGAGAGCCTCGACGGAACTAATCCAACCCCGAGCTCGATGGAACAAGATAGCCTCGGCGGAACGAATCCAACCCCGAGATGGTGGAACATAATAGCCTCGGTGGAACGAATCCAGCCCGAGCTGGTGAACAGATGAGACTTAATCAAGATGTAAGATTTTCAACATTTGAAGCTCTGCGGATCCAGGCGTAGGCGTCCCTTTGCCGGGCATCAGCAAAAACAAAAATAAGAATAAGACAACGTTAGCACAATAGAGGTGACTTATCATATTCTCCACATAGACCCGAAAAGATAACAACCCGGGTGCCCCAAGGCAGCGTCCTGCCTGATGACTCCCAAAACACAATTCTGAACCTTACAATTCATCATCCCGGCTAGTCGGGCTACGGATCGGTGAGCGGCCGAGACCCTGAGGGCATAAACCTCCTCATGTTGGGTGGCTCTGGAGTCTGCAAGCGCTATGAGGGTAGAAACCTCCCCATGCCATGCTTCTCATAATCTGTGGCGGTTAGGCAGATACCCTACGAGGGAAGAAGACTCCCCATGTGCGCCATACCTTACTGGTTCTCAACGGGACTCACCAGCCGACTCGCAGGGGAAGAAACCTCACTGGGTCCGGTTTACCCGAGACCACAATGGTCATGGAGGACATTCGACCGTCCCCATGCCAAGTGGTCTGGTGGTTCTCAACGGGATTCACCAGCCAACTCGCAGGGGAAGAAACCTCCCTGGGTCCGGTTTACCCGAACTATTCCTAAAAAATACGAGTCATGGGGTAGTAACGCTTCGGACTTGGGGGTTTGATAATGACACCCGAGATTGGCGTGCCGCGAGGGGTTCACATTTTTCCCACATGCACTTCATCCCTTGATGCGTTATGGATCCTCAAAGGTGAAAGCAGTCAGGTCAAAACTCTTCCACCCGGGGATTTGATAATGACACCCAGGATTGGCGTGTCACGGGCTTGGTGCCCTTCCTAACTACCGATCACCCCTTCGCATTGAGCATATCCCAAGAATATTGAACATAACTTTCGCATTCAATTAATAAACAAGTAAAATGGACAAGTTTCTTAATTCAAAAGAGAAAGTTTTATTTACATTCAAGGGACATGCTGCCCTTCTTACAACTCTTTGCGGGTCATTTTAAGAGAGGCTTTTACAATCATTTCTGGTTCTTGTCTTGTAGCCTGATCACGTCTTCCAGTCCGAGCTTGCTTCCAGACCGTGTCGACAGGAATTCCCCGACCGGGCCTTCCAAGGTCATTTCTGAGCAAATCCGGGAGCCCAGTCAGGATCTTATGTTCTGACTCCTTGTGGCCCGCCCCGTGGACTTTTTCTCATTTCCTCTCATTCGGGGAGGCCACTGCGCTGAACGGAGGGGCCCTGATGGATGCCGACCTCGTGCCCTTGGCCGACTAGTTCCTTGGCCGATCCTTGAGCACTACCTCCCTCGTGGAACTGAGGACCCGGCAGGCCGAACAGGCGTAGCACCTACTCTCGGAGGAGCTTGTTCAGCTACGACCGGCAAACGTCACCCATTTTTTACGTTACATTTCATTATAGAACTCAGTCCTAACGGGTGATCGTTGTCCATCCTTTTTACATTCCATTCTACAACTCAATAAGGAGAACTGTTGCTTCCCTCATCTTTCCCACTGTCGTCAATCTTCCTTCCTCTTGGGGTGTGGTTTTTATTATTCAAACTTAGCTCGGCCGACCTGTTTATGGGTGGGTCTAAAGAACCGAGCTATCTGTTTCTTTGGTTTTTTACAAATAATGTTATCTTATTTCTTACAAAAATTTTCCCTCTGCAAATGAAACTAACTCTCCGGTATATACCCCAGGAGTTACAACACTATTCCCATGCCTTAATAACATCACCCACGTGACCCTCCGACTGATTGACAAGCTCTCTGCCCCAAGACTGTCTTCGCCGAAAGCAAACCTGCCACCTGATGGCTTGTCACATCAACCTGTTTTGTACACTGCCACACGCAACATTTTGAAACCAGCCTGTAAAGAGCTTTCAAATAATGGTAGTGCCAGAGGGAAAGGTCTAAACTACCCCAGTCACACGTCGGTCTTCGAGAGATCGGCCAGATGGTCTTCCGAACAATAAAAGATACTACTGACCTGACCCGGAATATCCGAGCTATTCATGTCGTCACATGAGGTGAATTAGAGCTGAATCGAGCTACCGGTCTGATGTGGTCGGTCTCGGCTATAATTTTGTCGGTCTATAAGATTCTCATCATACTGTGTCCTCTGGTCGGCCAGACCCGGGGAACTGGGTCCGGATTTTCCCTGGCCGAGGACAGTCCAATACCTCCGAACATCTGATCCTCCAAAAAAGGGAAATTCCCTCTCTGCCATTGCCGAACTTTTCAAATTCCTTAGTCACAGAAATCACCATCAACAATGCCTAATACTAAAATTGAGGCTTTTCATTTTATTGATGTATTTGAGTATATTAAAAGTATGCTAATTATTTTGGTAGTGTTTTGGAAATATTTAAATATGTAATTGAGACTTTTGGATTAAAATGAGAAAAATATAAAATTTTGCATATATTGGTAATTTTTACCAATGGGTAATTTGGATATTTTCAAATTTGATTTGGGATTGAATATTAAAATAACTAATTTATTTTAATAGTCTAAAGAAAATTTTTGAAATTGAAAAAAATTGATTTTTTTCGTTCTGCTGCGATACCCGACAAAATCGTAAATACGCTAACAGTCATGACATTATCCCATAATACGACAAGCTCAAGCATGAGCAACACTGTCGTTTTCATCCATTGTTATGCTGGGTCAGAGTGCATGATGGGTGTACATTAAACTATCGCTATGTCAAATCAGATCCAAACAAAGTTGAAAATGCCACATGGATGCTGACCGTAAGTTCTTCTTTGCTATGATACATGATAATGTGTGGTTTGTTTAACTTTTTTGTAGTTGAGTTCAATTTGCCTTCTTGTAAACTTCCCATCTACAACTAAATTCTTCTACCTTGCAGGTGTTTTAACTGCTTTGGATGTCAATTTTGCTTACACTGGAGGCTTTCTAGCTTGGCATGACACTAGTCTACATGGACTTCTTACGGTTTATGGGCGTAGGCTTATATGGCAAGGAATCCCAAGAAGCATCCATGACAGCTATACGAAAGTTCGTGACAGTCATGATGGACTTATTATTCAAAGGAACGAGTAATTATTTGGTGCAATGGAGGAGGTATAAGTGACGTGGTATCACCAAATGATTTAATATCCATCTTTTTAGTTATTTTTTAATATTTTAGCATGCGTGACAATAAATTATTGGATTGTTGCATGGATGACGTGATATCTCCGTTGTATTGTAGATTTTCTCCAAAGGAACATGGCGCTCTACTTTTCTGGTGGAGATAGGCAATGGCTGAAGTTGAAGATTACTGGCCGTATATGGAAAGAAGAACGAAGATATATAGACGGTGATGAACAAGGCAGAATTTCTCCAAGACCACCAGCATTGCTCCAAGTACGAAGGATGAAGCTTTTATCACGCTGAGATTCTATTTTGTGCCCACACGGTGTCACAATTCACGCTTGTACTTGGTCGTATTTTATACCCTTCTGTGATCTCGCCGCTACTTGGGGCAAGATTCTGGTTGGGAGTCTAGTGTAGGAACCGAAACCCATAGAGTTGAGCAGGAAAATATTGTAGATCACCAATTGTATTATTTATGCATCTGGCTAAGATTGAGCTGGGAAAAACTGAAAGATCAAATATTATTTTTCCTTGGATCCATGAACTTTTAGTAGCTTCTGCTACATATCATTGTTGCAATACTTCTGTTGACGGCTGATTTTCATCCCATGGGCAGTTTCGAGATAATTCCCCCGAGATAACCTTCCATCAACCTTGAATTTGTTTGGTTATGGGAGGACAAAAAACAAACTTGACGAAAAACAAGAAAAACACACAAGAAAATCGGAAAGAGAAGATTTAACGTGGTTCGGTGGAGCTGGTCCAACCTATGTCCACGGTCACAAAGCGGGGTGAGGGGTTCTTTTATTACTGAACCGAGCTCGACTGACCTGTTTTAAACAAGGTCTTACAAAAAACTGAGCAAATTGTTTTCCTTTCTCTATTTCTTACAAGTTGCGTTTAAGTGAAAAATGTGGTCTAACTCCCTTTATATATTACTCAATCTGTGACACTGTTCCCGTCTTTTTATGATGTCAACCTTGAAGATTTACAGATTTCCGGTGATTTGACGGGTTCTCTTCCCCATTCTGCCATCACCGAAAGTAAACCATACCTTATGAATTCCTGTCACATCACGCAGTAAAGGTGCGCTGTCAGACCATTTTCATTAATGATGACAGCCTGTTTGAATTTTGGATGTGAGAGTTTTGGGAGGGAAAAGTCCGGCAGCCCTAATCCCACGTCGGTCGTCATGAAGTCTGCCAGATAATCTACCGAACTACCCGAACTACTCCCGACCTGATCCGAAATATCCGACCCATTTTCCGTGGTACTGGGTGTAAAAAAGGAACTGAAACTGAGCTACCGGGCTCCTGACGTGGCCGGTCTCTACTCTGCTGTAGTCGGTCTGAGTTGTCCTGAACTGTAGGACCTATCTTCCGTGGCCGGTCTCTACTCTGACACGGTCGGCCTCTAAGAATTGCTGTGTTTTCTTGATTACATGATCTTCCATATTTGCCCTTACTGAACTGTACAAAAGACTTAGCCGCAGAAATCCCCATCAACATCCGTCCCCTAGTTCTCGGTTCCAACGAGCGTACGAGTTGGTGTCGAGAACTATGAGAAATCTGAAATGAGCTGATCAACTAACTGATGGCCTGTCCTCGGGGTTGTACAAAAGACTGCTCAGATGCCATCTTCAGGTCATCCTCAGTGTCTCCGATCTGAAGAAATAAAGCAGATTCGGCGGAACGAATCCAGCCCCGATCTGAAGAAATAAAGCAGATTCGGCGGAACGAATCCAGCGCTGATCTGAAGAAATAAAGCAGATTCGGCGGAACGAATCCGGCTCTGAGCTGGTGGAACATAACAGACACGGTAGAACGAATCCGGCCCCGAGCTTGTGGAACTTTTGCATTGGCGGAACGAATCCAGCCCCGAGCAGGTGGAACATTTGAGACTTAGACGATGGAAGATTTTCAACCTATGAGGCTCTGCGGTCTTGGCACGGGCGTCCCCTTGCCAGACCAACGAAAATAAAAAATTGGAACAAAGTAAAGTTAATAATAATAAAAAAAAGGGAATGATTTAGCACATACCCCATGCAAAAATCATAAGAAAAAAAATAGCAACTCGGATGCTCCGAGGCAGCGTCCTGTCCGAGGCCTCCAAAACACAATTCTGAACCTTACAATTCAGTGTCCCGGCTAACCAGGCTACGGATACGCCGATCCGGGTGGTCAGGCAAATCCCCACGGGGGGCATGAACACCATGTTGTGTGCCCTAAATGGGTGGTTCTCAACGGGACTCACCAGCCGACTCGTAGGGGCAAGAACCTCCCTAGGTCCGGTTTACCCAAGACTCCTGTAATCAAGGGCGCCATTCGGCCAAACCCAAGCCAGGTGGTCTGATGGTACTCAACGGGGCTCACCGGCCGACTCGTAGGGGGAGAAACGTCCCTAGGTCCGATTTACCTGAGAATCCTGTAATCAAGGGCACCATTCGGCCAAACCCAAGCCAGGTGGTCTGATGGTACTCAACGGGACTCACCAACCGACTCGTAGGGGGAGAAACGTCCGTATGTCGGGTTACCTGAGACTCCTGTAATTAAGGGTGCCATTCGGCAAAACCCAAGCCAGGTGGACTGATGGTACTAAACGGGACTCACCAACCGACTCGTAGGGGGAGAAACGTCCATAGGTTCGGTTTACCCGAGCTATTCCTCAAAGATGCGAGACATGGGGTAGTGACGCTCCGACCTCGGGGATTTGATAATGACATCCGGGATTGGCATGCCACGAGGGGTTCACGCGTTTCCCACATGTACTTCATCCATTGGTGCGTTCTGGATCCTCAAAAGTGAAAGAAACCAGGTCGGGACACTTCCACCCGAGGGTTTGATAATGACACCTTGGATTGACGTGCCACAGGTTTGGTACCCTCCCTAGTTACCGATCACCCCTTCGCA
Source organism: Zanthoxylum bungeanum (assembly GCA_019454045.1). Taxonomy (NCBI): domain Eukaryota; kingdom Viridiplantae; phylum Streptophyta; class Magnoliopsida; order Sapindales; family Rutaceae; genus Zanthoxylum; species Zanthoxylum bungeanum. The sequence continues at coordinate 27,625 of SKCR01045217.1, read as the reverse complement.
TCGAGTACGTCCCAAGAATATTGAACATGATTTTCGCATTCAATTAACCAACAAGTAAAATGGACAAGTCTCTTAATTCAAAAGATGAAAACATGTTCATATTCATAAGACCTACTGCCATTCTTACTACTCTTGGTGGGTCATTTCAAGAGAGGCTTTACAGTGATTTTTCGGTTCTGGCCAGCTTATCTCATTACTGGCGGTTTAAAGAGAAAAGATCACTGGAAGTACCTTCTCAGCATCTCGGCGTTCCATGGCTTCTTGAGCCGGGTACCGTCCAGCTGATCCAAGAGATAGGCACCCAGTCTTACAATCTCCGATACTCTATATGGTCCTTCCCACTTGGCGCCCATCGAACCTTCCTCAGGTCGGCGGGTATTCAATGTAACTCTCCTTAAAACCAAGTCTTCGGGGAGGAAAGATCGAATCTGGTCTCTCTTATTGTAAAAACGGGCCATTCTCTGTTGTCATACAGCTGCTTTCATAGCCGACTTCTCTCGTTTTTCTTCAGCCAGATCAAGTTGATTCCTGATAAGTCATTCATTCTGTTCGGCTTCAAAGTGCCGGACCCGGTGGGTGATCATCCCTATTTATGCCGGGATAACAGCTTCACACCCATAAGCCAAAGAAAATGGGGTCTCTCCCGTGGAATCCTTGTAGGTCGTCCGGTGCGCCCACAATACTTCTGGTAATTCTTCAACCCATAGGCCTTTACAAGATCCGAGACGGGCCTTCAAGTTTGCTTTGATCGTTTTGTTGGCGGCTTCGACCTGCCCGTTGGACTTGGGATGAGCCGGTGAAGTGAATCTCAAGGCAATTTGAAGATCTCCAGAAAGTTTTCGGAAACCTTGCTGTCAAACTATTTCCCATTATCGGTAATGATGGCCAGAGGAATCCCGAACCGACAGATGATATTCTTCTTACAAAATCTGTGGCCCTTTTTTTGGTGATTGTAGTTAGAGGTTCAGCCTCAACCCACTTGGTAAAATAATCGACGACAACAATAGCATACCTGACTTGTCCCTTCCCTGCTGGCATCGACCCGATGATATCCAGTCCCCAATGAGCGAACGGCCAGGGGCTCACCAATGAAGTCAACTGTTCTACCGGCTGATGATGAAGATTGGCATTTTTCTAGCATCCCTCACACTTTCTGGCCACCTTTGTTCCATCCTGATGCATGGTCGGCCAATAGAATCCTTGTCTCAATGCCTTATGTGCGATAGACTGCCCCCGTCATGACTTCCATTGATACCTCCATGGATCTCCCTGAGCACATAGTCGGATTCTTCTATCGCGAGGCACCTCAAAAGTGGCACCATATATCCCATTCGGTATAACACTCCTTCTATCAGACAAAACTTTGAACTCCGGTATCTCAGCTTTCTCGCTTCTTTCTTATCTGCGGGCGTCTCTCCGGTTTCCAAATACTTCCTGATCGAGTCCATCCAGGAGGCCTCTTCTCCTACTTCAACTTCCATTACATCTGATTTCCCGAAACTCCTCTCCCATAGACAAATCAGTGGGATGGTTATAGGCTTCTCTGATTTAATGGAAGATGTCAACCGAGCTAACGAATCTGCTTGATGGTTGTTTTCTCGACCGATCTACTCAAACTACACATTACCCATTTCTCCGGCCAACTTATTTACCTTAGCCATATACGCCACCATATTAGGCTCTCTAGCCTGAAACTCGCCTCTCAGCTGTTGAATGGCCATCTGTGAGTCGCTCTTTATGATCACATCGCGGACGCCCACCGCTGTACACAGCCTCAATCCAGATAAAATGGCTTCATACACTGCTTCGTTATTGGTGGCCTCAAAAGCAAACCTTAAGGCGTAGACCACCTCTTTGCCGTCACTTCTCCGTAACACGACCCCGACTCCACAGCCTTGTGAACTAACAGATCCATCCAGGGAAAATTCCCACTTGGTCTCCGAAATTTCTAAACCTGGGGCCCGGTAAACTCGGCCACAAAATCCGCCAGAGCCTGCCCTTTCACTGTCGCCCTTGGAAATATGATATATTATATTCACTCAATTCCACCGACCATTTTACCAACCGGCCCGAAACCTCCGTTTTATGTAGGATCTGCCTCAAAGGGTGGTCGGTGTAGACTCCAATAGGATGAGCCTGAAAGTATGGTCTAAGCTCATGACATCCGTAACCAATGATAATGCCACCAATTCATGAGCCGGATATCTCATCTCTGCATCTAAAAGGGCTTTGCTGATGTAGTACATCGGCCTTTGAATCTTATCGGCCTCCTGTACCAACACTGAGCTCACATCATATTTAGATATAGCTAAATATAAGAAGAAGGTCTCACTAGGGGTCGGTTTGGCCAAAAGCGGAGGTCGGGCCAAATATTGCTTGAGCTGCGTGAAGGCTTCCTCGCACTCCTCCATCCATGTGACATCCTTATTAATCTTCTTAATCATCTTAAAAAATGAGTGACACTTGTCAGTGGCACGAGATATGAATCGGTTTAGAGCGGCCACCCGACCCGTCAATCTTTGCACTTCTTTGACTGTCCTGGGGAATTTAAATCTAGAACTGCTTGAATCTTCTGTGGGTAGCCTCTATTCCTCGCGCACTGACCATATACCCCAGAAACTTCCCTGATGCCACCCCAAACGCGCACTTCTCTGGATTCAACCTCATGTTGTGCTTCCTTATCAGCTCAAAAGTTTCTGTGAGGTCGGCCAGATGACCTTCCGGTTTCATAGTCATTGTTATTATGTCATCCACATACACTTGCATGGTTTTTCCGATGAGGGGCTTAAAGATCTTGTTCACCAACCTCTGAAATGTTGCCCCTGCATTCTTCAAACCGAATGACATCACTTTATAACAATATAGCCCCCGATCCGTGATGAATGCAGTCTTCTCCTCGTCTCCGGGACACATTTTTACGTGGTTATATCCCAAGAATGCGTCTATGAAACTGAGCAACCTGTGACAGGTAGTTGAATCCATCAATTGATCAACTTTCGGAAGGGGGAAACTATCTTTCAGGCATGCTTTATTAAGGTCGGTGAAGTCCACACACATCCTCCATTTCGCGCTAGTTTTTTTTTTACCAAAACCACATTCGAAACCCACTCTGGATACTTTACCTCTCGAATGAAACCTGCCTTCAGCAATCCCTCTACCTCGACCTCTATTGCCTCACAACGTTCTTGGTTGAATATCATTCTCTTCTATTTGACCGGCTTCTAACTCGGATCTACTGCCAAGTGATGGCTGATAAACTTAGGGTCTATCCCGGGCAATAGGAGATCACTGTGCCCCAAGCGAAGATATCCGTATACTGCTTCAAGAGCTTTAGGAGATCATTCTTTAGGTTTTCCTCCAAACCTGCCACTATCTTGATGATTTTTCCTGGGCCAAAGAGTTCCACCGACTCCAACTATTCGGCTGCTCCTAAACGGGCAAACTTCTTGACTCGCACATCTGGACATTCTTCTAATTCCTCATCATCCTCCTCTTCCTCCCTCCTTCTATTCTTCCGCCGACCCTTCTCAACACAAATAGTTTCTTTCGAGACAGTGGCAAAGTAACTCCGGGCCACCTTCTGGCTCCCGCACATAATCCCGATCCCGGTCCGGGTGGGAAATTTCAGCTTCAAGTAATAACATGACATGGCGGCCTTCGTTTTCATCATGAAGGGCCGGCCCACAATGACTTGATAACTGCTCATACAATCTACCACCGTGAAGTCTATCATGATTGTCCGAGTGTGTGGGGAAGTCCCGACCATCATGGCCAACTGTATTCTTCCCAGTGGGACGACGTTGCTCCTCCAAACCCATACAGAGGTGTCCCATCCTGTGTCACTGTCGCATACTCTATCCCTAATCCATCCAGGCTTCTTTGGAGATAATATCGACCGCGCTCCTCGGATCTACCAGAATCCTGTCTACCTCTGTTCCCCCTCACTGCTTTAATTTCAATGCGTCATCATGTAGAAAACTTACCCCATGTGCATCTTCGTCGGTGAACCATTATAGGGGCCGACCGATCACTTTGCACTCCCAAGGCCTGCCCCACTGACATTATCTCCACTCCTCGGGCCTGCAGTAATTTTTTCTTGACCGGTTCGAGTCTCCATCCAGCGTTTGCTTCCGGCGATGGTATATGTTTACCTATGGCCTTGCCGCTGCCGGGCCGCCATGGCCCCCTGGTCAATGTACTCGTTTAGGTAACCGTTCTGGGCAAGATTCTCCATCTGCTCTCGTAGATCCTTACAACCCTCGGCCGAGTGTCCTCATATTGTGGTGCACACAATAATATTTTTTGTTCTTCTTTTCTACTGGATACTTTCTTAGATCAGGTTCCATTAAGAGGCCCATACTTTGAATTTCTTTCACGATCTGGGCCATCAGTTTGTTCAAGGGTGTGTACCATACTCCTCCGGTCACATGGTTTACTTGTACCTGAGTTTTCCTCTCTTATGGCACATTGTTCGGAGGCACCGACCTGAACTCCCTATGTCTGGGAGGAGGATTCCTCAACTCTCTGTCCGGCCTCCGCGACATTTCTGGCTTCTGCACTCTTTCCTTCTGTATCATTCCTTTTCGGGCGGCTTTCTCCTCTTCCTCCATCGAAATGACTTTCTCGCCAACTCCAGAGTTGTGGCATAGTCCGGTACGTCCTAGACCCTCAAGTGAGTCCACAGTCTTCCCATCTTTAGGGCCCCTTTAAGACTTTCTAAAGCCACCATTGACTCATAGGCCCCTACCTCAAGCACCAAATTGTGGTACCTTTCAATAAAATTCTTCAGGGGCTCATCGTCCCTCTGCTTTATCAACCTCAACTCTCCCATTGTCTTTTTTGGAACACACGCTCCTTTGAAATGCCGAATAAATAATTTCATGAGCTGTGAGAAACTATTAATGCTTCCTGGAGTCAAATTTCTGAACCACAGAATCGCGGGTCCACCCAGAGTCAGAGGGAACACCTTGCAGACGGCTTTTCCCACCATTCACTGTACTTCCATTAGCAAGACAAAATTTTCGATGTGAGACTTAGGATCGGTATGACCTCTGTAGAAATTTATAGACGGCATCGTGAACCGCCTATGGAACTCCGTCAACAAGATTTCTTCAGAAAAAGGAGAGGCAATTTCTCCGTCCTGGCCATCCCCTTTGTGGGACACAGGACCTGGGCGACGCCGTTCCTAGGCTCGCGGCCTAGATGGGAAGTACGAAATAACATGGAGTCGCCACCCGGTGTGAACCGGGACAAGATTTAAGGCCGCACTCACCCCTCGCAGGGAAGACCTCAAACCGTTGGGTTCGGAATGGTCCCTTACTTATGTCACTTGTAATAAAAAGGATTTATATAATAATTTAACCAGGCTTAAATAACATTTATTTCCAGAATATCATGCTTCTAAATTCATATGCATACATCAACAAGTTCATCACAACAACATGCAACGTCACATGGCAATCTCATGAACATATTTCAATCCTATGTTATGGAAAACTAAGAACAACATAATCATGCTTGAGTACTATCTCATGAACCTATTAACCAAATAAAATGCTAACAACCTAATCATGCTTGAATACAAATAATACAGTTGGCTATATAACACAAGAAAGATCAACCAAGAGGCAATTATGCATGATAATGATAAGACAGACTCATTCAGTGTGTGCACGTTCCTGTAGCGTTCGTAAATGCGTTCGAACGGAAATGAAACAGAATGCTCACGTTCGAGTAGCGTTCGTAAACGCGTTCGAACGGAAATGAAACAGAATGCTCACGTTCGAGTAGCGTTCGTACACGCGTTCGAACGGAAATGAAACAGGATGCTCGCGTTCGTATGACGTTTGATAACGCGTTCGAACGGAAATGAGACCTGATGCATGATAAGGCAAAAATACATACGCGTTCGAGTTGCGTTCGTAAACGCGTTCGAACGGGAACAGAACTGATGCATGAAATGGGACGCAATACATAAACAACAAAATAAGGGGCGCGGCGAAGTACTGCCGTAAAGGTGGCCTTTTGGGGCTCTTGATCTCTCAAAGAGAGGACCTTTAGACCAACATACTAAGCCCATGCGCGTCACATCACATCATGCATACAAACATAAACAATCATATTATTCTAAGTATGTCCGATTGAACGTGTCTTGCATCCAACCGAACACACATCAATCGGCGCGGCAAAGCATCGTGGTAAAGGGCTTTAACCCCTCCCCATAGGGGATCTTCATTCCACTTACTAAGCCCATGCGCTCGATTGAGTCATGCATAAATAAGCAACATGCAGAATTTAAATGACAAAAATAAATACATAAAAGCAACACAAAACAAGAGAAGGTGCCGTTTACTCAAGTGGTACGTGGAGTTGTGTCCCATGTACAGACCGCACTACCGTCCATTCGGATTCGGCTACGGAATTTACGTCTGGGTTTCCATCCTATATACCACAAGAGACGACACTCTTCCATTTCATTCAAGCCCCAACATGCTTCCATAAACGACTCTCATGCGAATAGAATGCAATAATAATAATAAAAAACGAATATAAACTAATGAAAAGGTACCCTCAGGTCTACCTTTTAAATCATCTCTCGGATGTACGGTACACGATTGTCGGAAGGGTGGATGCTCCGCACTCTCCCCGGTTCACTGGTTCACTGTTCTCGTTCGTTGTCTTACTGTTTTGAGTCCGTTTTGCTGCTGTTTCCTTGTGGTTTCACTGCCGTTTCCTCTTTATCTTTTGCTTACTTTTTCTTGGGTGTTTCTTCCTGTAATTTTTATGTGTGTTGTGTATGAGCTAGGGACTAGGGACTAGGGTTGAGAAGGTTGGTGAATGGTTCTTTTTATAGGCAAAGGGTTGGGCTTGACAAGGAAAGGGATTTGGCTAATTGAAGAGGGATTTGATTTGGTTTGGTTAAGGGAAGTCAAAGATTGAGGGGGGACAAATCTTGGCTAGATAGGGAAGGTTGAATATTTGATTGGCTTGGATTAGGAATACAATATTTTAAGTTTGGGATAATCTTATTAGATTGGAATATAATTGGTTGATTGATTTTAATTTGGTATGATTATATTTTGATTTAGTATGTGATTTGTTTAATTTAGGCATGATTTTAGTTAAGTTGGTAATTGTTTTTTTATGTTTGGTATATGTTTCATTTAATTATTTAATTAATTTAATTATTATCTTTTTTAATGTTTTATTATATTTATTTATTTAAATTGGGATGTGTTTTATGGGCTTTGGGGGGGGCTAAATGGGCTGGATGTGAGGCTAGCAGCAAAACCAGAATTACCGACACCGTTCGAACGCTTCCTCGAACGCGGCACGAACGCCCGCAATCCGTTTGACGTTCGAACGTAAACACGAACGCAGCACTAACGAAAACATTGAACCTTGTTTATTCTGAATTTCCCCTTCCGACGTCCGTTTCCCGTGACCTCCGTGACTTAAAAGGTAGTGTCTCCAAAATGAGACTCATCATAGGGACTTATGAGTAAAAATGCAGTGCCTACAGTCGCCCCCACTTTGATGGGACTTGTGTAATGTGCAACAGTGACAATCCTATCAAAGTTATGCAATGCATTTTACTTACCTGGCTCGCCAGCTGCCACTTGACTTACCATGTGTTGAGTTGATTTGGGTGGTGAGGTGCTGCGACCCCTGGTTCATTCCCGAACCGTGTTGTGATGTGGTCCATTCCCGAACCGTTACCGTAAGGTGTCCATTCCCGTACTGTTACTGTAAGTTGGTCCATTCCCGAACCGTGCTTCCATTCTTCTTGGAGTGCCATTCCCGGCTTGTTCATTCTTGAGCTCTGCTCCATTCTTGGATTGCCATTCCCGGCTTGTTCATTCTCGAACTGTGTTGAGATGAGGCTTTATTCCTCCCGAGCTTTATTCTCGAACTGTTGAGATGAGGCTTTATTCCTCCGAGCTTTGTTCTCGAACTGTGTTGAGATGAGGCTTTATTCCTCCCGAGCTTTATTCCCGAACTGTTGAGATGAGGCTTTATTCCTCCCGAGCTTTATTCCCGAACTGTACTGACATGAGGCTTTATTCCCTTTGAGCTTTGTTCTCAAACTTATACTGATATGAGGCTTTCTTCCCCTGGGCTTTGTTCCATGACTGTGTTAACTGTGGGCTTTGTCCCCGAACTGTATTGAATGTGGGCTTTATTCCCGAGTTTGTAGGCTTTCTTCCTGAACTGTACTGAATGTGGGCTTTATTCCCGTACTGAGCTGAATGCAGGCTTTCTTCCTGAACCGAACTAGATGCAGGCTTTATTCCTGAACTGTTACTGTAAGATGGTCCATTCCCGGACCGTTACTGTAAGGTGGTTCATTCCCGAACCGTTATTGTGAGGTGGTTCATTCCCGAACCGTGCTTCCATTCTTGGAGTGCCATTCCCGGCTTGTTCATTCTTGAACTATCCATTCCCGGACCATATCTCCATTCTCGGAGTGTCATTTCCGACTTGTTCATTCTTGAACTCTGCTCCATTCTTGGATTGCCATTCTCGGCTTGTTCATTCTTGAACTGTCCATTCCCGGACCATATCTCCATTCTCGGAGTGCCATTCTCGGCAGAACTGATCTGATGTAATGTGGGCCTCGCCCCCAGAATGCCATACCCGGCAAGACTGATACTGATGTAATGTGGGCCTCGACCCTGGGACTCATTCCCAAACTGTGTTTGATGTGGGCCTCGACCCTGGGACTCATCCCCAAAATTGATGTTGAAGTGGTCTCGGCCCACCCCAACTGCTACTGACATGGGCCTCGCCCCCAGATTGATGCTGATGTGGGCCTCGACCCTTGGGACTCATCCCCAAAACTGATTGCTGAAGTGGGCCTCGGCCCCAACTGCTACTGTCATGGGCCTCGCCCCCAGATTGATGCTGATGTGGCCTCGACCCTCGGATTCATTCCAAAATTTTGCTGATGCGGGCCTCGGCCCTGGGATTCATTCCCTGGATCCATTCCAAAATTCTGCTGATGTGGGCCTCGACCCTGGGATTCATTCCTGGATTCATTCCAAAATTCTGCTGATGTGGGCCTCGGCCCTGGGATTCATTCCCTGGATTCATTCCAAAATTCTGCTGATGTGGGCCTCGGCCCTAAACAGATATTGATATGGGCCTCGCCCCCAGACTTATGCAGATACGGGCCTCGCCCCTGTGACTCATTTCTGAAATTGCTGACATGGGCCTCAACCCCGGGATTCATTCCAACACTCTGACGATGTGGCCTCGACCCTGGGACTCATCCCCAAAACTACTACTCATATGTTACTGATTCTGGTTGTCTTGTCTTTGCCGCTTTCTCTTTTTCTCTTCTAAAACCTGTTATTACAAAACAGAACAAACACAAAAGGGATGCAAAATGTGTTACGTGTATGCATGCATGCATGATTGGGTTTCCTATCCCATTGAGCTATGTCTTCTGCCAGTATTCTTGGTGGCTGCTTGGTCTTTTGACAAGTCTGTCATCTTCCCTAACCAACATGCATCTATGATGGCTTTTAAATCAAAAGGGAATTAACATGGTGCATGTATGCATGAGGTGCATGTGATACATGTGAGCATGTGATACAAGAAATATATCAACTCTTTAAAATTTGCACACAAATCGGCCCATCATTATTTTAGAAGTTTTTGGGCTAACTGCCATAGGAGTGGACTCGTCCCAGTTTAAATGGCCCAACGAGTTCACATCTCATGACAAGGAGTCCAACTAAATCCAAATGGTAATGTTCCGAACACAAGCACAAAGAAAGATAATGCAAACATACAACAATAATTTCTACAATGGCTCATCAACATTTCAGAAGCTTTTGGCCTAATAGTCATAAGGTACGAACTTGCCCCAGTTTAAATGGCCCAACAAGCCCGCTTTCTGACAATAGTCCAACTGCATCCAAATGAGGATGGTCCACAAGCACATATTCAAGGAAATAATTGCTACTTTAGCCAACCCGGTCTATGGGTGGGTTAGTAAGAGTATAGACAAAGGCTCTCACCGGCGAAGGATGGCCCACAACTAGGTCTCCCCACTCAAGGGTTCGAGCAACCAAGTGAGCGCACCCCTTTTATACACTAAGGTACGTGCCAATGAGCTATGGTGTGTGACGGACTGTCAAATGGATTTCCCGTTGTAGATCCCCCAGAGGGAAGGTGGAGCGAGGCTCACTTAAATACCCAAGCCTCTTAGGCTCTTATCGCTTGTTGTCAGGAATAAACAACGAGTCCTCCAAATTAGTCCATCACAAAGGCTACAAGTAGATGGCCATATAGGTGCCCTCACAGCTTTTCCTTCTAGAAAGGTAGTAAGTGAAGGAAGACACCAAACCATTACCTAGCCTCAAAGTGCCCTTGATTAACCCCTACTTTATCCATTATAGACATGGTCAATTAAAACATGAATCCAAACATTACAAGACAATATTTCGGGGCCAACTTTACATCCCCAGTGGAGTCGCCAGACTGTGGGACACAGGACCTGGGCGACGCCGTTCCTAGGCTCGCGGCCTAGATGGGAAGTACGAAATAACATGGAGTCGCCACCCGGTGTGAACCGGGACAAAGATTTAAGGCCGCACTCACCCCTCGCAATGGAAGACCTCAAACCGTTGGGTTCGGAATGGTCCCTTACTTATGTCACTTGTAATAAAAAGGATTTATATAATAATTTAACCAGGCTTAAATAACATTTATTTCCAAGAATATCATGCTTCTAAATTCATATGCATACATCAACAAGTTCATCACAACATGCAACGTCACATGGCAATCTCATGAACATATTTCAATCCTATGTTATGGAAAACTAAGAACAACATAATCATGCTTGAGTACTATCTCATGAACCTATTAACCAAATAACATGCTAACAACCTATCATGCTTGAATACAAATAATACAGTTGGCTATATAACACAAGAAAGATCAACCAAGAGGCAATTATGCATGAATATGATAAGACAGACTCAGTTCAGTGTGTGCACGTTCGTGTAGCGTTCGTAAATGCGTTCGAACGGAAATGAAACAGAATGCTCACGTTCGAGTAGCGTTCGTAAACGCGTTCGAACGGAAATGAAACAGAATGCTCACGTTCGAGTAGCGTTCGTACACGCGTTCGAATGGAAATGAAACAGGATGCTCGCGTTCGTATGGCGTTTGATAACGCGTTCGAAAGGAAATGAGACCTGATGCATGATAAGGCAAAAATACATGCGCGTTCGAGTTGCGTTCGTAAACGCGTTCGAACGGGAACAGAACTGATGCATGAATGGGACGCAATACAAACAACAAAATAAGGGGCGCGGCGAAGTACTGCCGTAAAGGTGGCCTTTTGGGGCTCTTGATCTCTCAAAGAGAGGACCTTTAGACCAACATACTAAGCCCATGCGCGTCACATCACATCATGCATACAAACATAAAGACAATCATATTATTCTAAGTATGTCCGATTGAACGTGTCTTGCATCCAACCGAACACACATCAATCGGCGCGGCAAAGCATCGTGGTAAAGGGCTTTAACCCCTCCCCATAGGGGATCTTTCATTCCACTTACTAAGCCCATGCGCTCGATTGAGTCATGCATAAATAAGCAACATGCAGAATTTAAATGACAAAAATAAATACATAAAAGCAACACAAAACAAGAGAAGGTGCCGTTTACTCAAGTGGTACGTGAGTTGTGTCCCATGTACAGACCGCACTACCGTCCATTCGGATTCGGCTACGGAATTACGTCTGGGTTTCCATCCTATATACCACAAGAGACGACACTCTTCCATTTCATTCAAGCCCCAACATGCTTCCATAAACGACTCTCATGCGAATAGAATGCAATAATAATAATAAAAAACGAATATAAACTAATGAAAAGGTACCCTCAGGTCTAACCTTTTAATCATCTCTCGGATGTACGGTACACGATTGTCGGAAGGGTGGATGCTCCGCAACTCTCCCGGTTCACTGGTTCACTGTTCTCGTTCGTTGTCTTACTGTTTTGAGTCCGTTTTGCTGCTGTTTCCTTGTGGTTTCACTGCCGTTTTCCTCTTTATCTTTTGCTTACTTTTTCTTGGGTGTGTTCTTCCTGTAATTTTTATGTGTGTTGTGTATGAGCTAGGGACTAGGGACTAGGGTTGAGAAGGTTGGTGAATGGTTCTTTTTATAGGCAAAGGGTTGGGCTTGACAAGGAAAGGGATTTGGCTAATTGAAGAGGGATTTGATTTGGTTTGGTTAAGGGAAGTCAAGATTGAGGGGGGACAAATCTTGGCTAGATAGGGAAGGTTGAATATTTGATTGGCTTGGATTAGGAATACAATATTTTAAGTTTGGAATAATCTTATTAGATTGGGAATATAATTGGTTGATTGATTTTAATTTGGTATGATTATATTTTGATTTAGTATGTGATTTGTTTAATTTAGGCATGATTTTAGTTTAAGTTGGTAATTGTTTATTTTATGTTTGGTATATGTTTCATTTAATTATTTAATTAATTTAATTATTATCTTATTTAGTTAATGTTTTAATTAATATTTATTTATTTAAATTGGGATGTGTTTTATGGGCTTTGGGGGGGGCTAAATGGGCTGGATGTGAGGCTAGCAGCAAAACCAGAATTACCGACACCGTTCGAACGCTTCCTCGAACGCGGCACGAACGCCCGCAATCCGTTTGACGTTCGAACGTAAACACGAACGCAGCACTAACGAAAACATTGAACCTTGTTTATTCTGAATTTCCCCTTCCGACGTCCGTTTCCCGTGACCTCCGTGACTTAAAAGGTAGTGTCTCCAAAATGAGACTCATCATAGGGACTTATGAGTAAAAATGCAGTGCCTACACCCTTTATCGCCCTTCAGATTTTCCTCCCACTTACTCATTTATTTTCTAAACCAGGCTTTCATGTGATTATCGTTATCATTATGCTGCCTCCCCCGGACATCCTCACGTCTGTTGCCCCGATCACGACGTGCACCATGGCTAGACACCTCTCGCTCCCCTCTCCCATATCTCATACATTCTCCATTCTTAGAGCGTAGGCTATTACTTGATGACTCCAGTGTTTGTCTTTCTTCTTCTCCCCCAACACTCTTTCCGTTGGCGGGGTTCTCGCTATCGCCACTGACCTCACCCTCTGTGGCTCCCTCCTACCAGATTCATTGTCACCGCTCAGATCTACCACCATTTTCCCTTATGCTATCTCATTTCTCCTCCGACTTGGACCAGCCTCTAACCTTTCATCAATCATTTTTTCCAGTCTCTCCAGTTTATCCATCATGGCCTTCAGGAGCGTCTGGTTCTCCTCTCTATCCTTTCGCATACTTTCCTCCATCCTTCCCATCCATTCTGTTGTTGAACTCTCCGATGACCTGTGGTTCCCATCCTCCGCCATTGTCTTACTACGTAAGCTGCTTCTTATTCTTTCCCCACAGATGGCGTCAACTGTTGACGACTGATTTTCATCTCAGGGGCAGTTTCAGGATAACTCCCCCGAGACAACCTTCCATCAACCTTGAATTTATTTGGTTATGGGGGGACCAAAACAAACTTGACGAAAAACAAGAAAAACACACAAGAAAATAGGAAATAGAAGATTTAACGTGGTTCGGTGGAGCTAGTCCAACCTACGTCCACGGTCACAAAGCGGGGTGTGGGTTCTTTTATTACTGAACCGAGCTCGGCCGACCTGTTTTAAAGAAGGTCTAACAATCTATTTCTTACAAGTTGAGTTTAAGTGAAAAATTTGGTAACCCTTACAAATGTGGTCTAACTCCCTTTATATACTACTCAATCTGTGACACTGTTCCCGTCTGTTTATGATGTCAACCTTGAAGATTTGCAGATTTTCGGTGATTTGACGGGTTCTCTTCCCCATTCTGCCATCGCCGAAAGTAAACCCTACCCTATGAATTCTTGTCACATCATGCAGTAAATGTGCACTGTCAGACCTTTTTCATTAATGATGACACCCTGTTTGAATTTTAGATGTGAGAGTTTTGGGAGGGAAAAGTCCGGCAGCCATAATCCCACGTCGGTCATCATGAGGTCGCCCAGATAATCTACCGAACTATCTGAACTACTCCCGACCTGATCCGAAATATCCGACCCATTTTTCGTGGTACTGGATGTAAAAAAGGAACTGAAATTGAGCTACCGGGCTCCTGACGTGGCCGGTCTCTACTCTATTGTAGTTGGTCTGAGTTGTCCTGAACTGTAGGACCTATCTTCCGTGGCCGGTCTCTACTCTGACACTGTTGGCCTCTAAGAGTTGATCCATGCTGTGTTTTCTTGATGAGAGGATCTTCCCTATTTGTCCTTACTGAACTGTACAAAAGACTTAGCCGCATAAATCCCCATCAACAACTTCTAAAGTCATTTTGCAGATGTGGGTTGAAGGCAAGTCCCTTACAAAAGCATCATTTTTTTTCTCACCAACATTTGAATTGCATATAATTATAAGAACCATAAACCTCATCATTGCAACAAAGATATCACAATAACTCCATACCCGGACACTCATATTAGGGACATTGAAATTGAAACAATGATTATTAAATTGAAACTTTTAACATTGAACATGAATATCAAAAATTTCAAACTCAATTATTCCCGTTTTTAATTTAATGATCTGAATTTCAATTTCAATGTCCATAATATGAATACTAGAAATATATTAACAAAACATATAAAATAAACATACCACATGATTCGTATACGCAAGAGTCTTGCCATGTACATATTCTTTATATTTAATTTGTAATTAATCAATCATGCAAGCCATTATGATTATATGAGGAAATTTTGAAACATGTGGCATCACACCCAAATTTTTACTCAACCTAAAACCTTGAAACCTCGGCATCGGCTAATGATTAAAAAAAAAATCGTTAAAAATTGAAAATGATGCGGGTACATGCAACACCTGGACCATTCACGACTCACGAGACGTGAGTCCACGTATTAATGGCAGTTAGTTAATCAACCGTTAAGCTTAGAAAATTAAAGCGATTTTCCCGCGGATTTATATTATTTTTATTTTCCCGCGGATTTATTTGTTCTCAAAGAAACTATCCTCCATCACATTCATTCATTTCTCTGTCTTAATCTTATCATTTTGATCTTTTTTGTCTGTGACTCGTTCTTTTTTTTCCCCATTTGATCACAGGCTTTACGGTACGCATATGATTTTCTTGATCATTATTTTTTCCAATTTACTTTGCAATGAAATTTGATTATTCAGATACCATGCATGCATTCATTTTAATCTTTATAAACCCAAAAAAAAAAAAAAAAAAATTTGAAAATTTCAATACAAAATCCAAACTCCAGTTGTTATATATTGTGCGGTTAATTAATTAATTAATTAATTTATTTATTGATTTGCAGGGAATTCCTTCGTTTTTAAGACATTTTTGGGCAGAATTAATTACATTTATGGGACAATATTGAAATTGGTTTGCTCGTGAAATATGTTGTGCTGCGGAGGTGAAGAAGAGGAGCCTCAGCCTCCTGTTAGCCAAACAACAGCCCCACCTAGAGGAAACCCACAACCCGCTGGTAATTAAATCAATTATTATCATTAACATCAAAACATGATATGTATCAGAATTGTTCTCATGTACGAGTGGGCCCACACTAGTCACGTGAGGGAAGTACTGTTGAGGAAAATATCTCATATCGGTTAAGAGTAATTTAAAAAAATACTAGCAAAAATATTTTTGATAGAATCCCATTTGTGTGTTTCTAGGTTTGATTCTTTACACATGCATTATTTTGATTATTTCTTGTGTTGTGTTATTTTTTAGGCACCGCAAGAGGGGAGCCGAGACCTAATGTGGTCAAAACAGGAACCTCTCAAACAACATTACCAATTGAGATCCCATCAGTTCATTTGGCTGAGTTAAATAGATTAACAAGCAATTTTGGTACTAAAGCTTTGATCGGTGAAGGATCATATGGCCGAGTATTCTATGCTAAGTTTACTGATGGTACCCCTGCAGCTATAAAGAAGATTGACATCAGTTCTGCTCCAGAGCCTGAATCAGATTTTGCAGCACAGGTTAGATTTTGAGACTCGTGTTGTTTAATTTAGAAATAATTTTTATTTGACACTTGAAATTTTGATGCAGTTATCAGTAGTTTCAAGACTTAAGCATGAACATTTTGTTGAGTTATTGGGGTATTGCTTGGAATCAAATAATAGGATTTTGGTATATCAATTTGCAACAATGGGGTCATTACATGATGTGTTACATGGTATGCTGAAGTTATAATTTCAAAATTAATCTGATCTAAAGCACAACAGTTACAGGTAGTACCGTTGATTGATTTAGTTATGGTAATTTTACGACTCAGGGAGGAAAGGTGTACAAGGGGCTGAACCAGGTCCTGTTCTGACTTGGAATCAGAGAGCTAAAGTTGCATTTGGCGCGGCAAAAGGTCTTGAGTTTCTACACGAAAAAGTTCAACCTCCTATAGTTCATCGTGATATCAGATCAAGCAATGTGCTACTTTTCGATGATTTTAAGGCTAAAATTGCTGATTTTAACTTGACAAACCAGCTTTCCGATACAGCAGCTCGATTGCATTCGACTAGAGTTTTGGGAACATTCGGTTACCATGCTCCGGAGTAAGCCTAATCTTTGATGTGAGTTTTATGTATGTGTGAACAATAATGTGTGATATGAAAATGCTTGCTTAATTTTCTGAAACAGGTATGCAATGACAGGGCAAATTACCCAGAAAAGTGATGTTTACAGTTTTGGTGTTGTGCTTTTAGAGCTATTAACAGGAAGAAAGCCGGTAGATCATACAATGCCTAAAGGGCAACAAAGTCTTGTTACTTGGGTATGTTTTGGTACATCCTTTCCCTTGTATATAAATTTGATTATGTTACCTTTGTTTAAGCCTCTAATTTTTAACTTAACAAATGCAAATGCAGGCAACCCCAAGATTGAGTGAAGACAAAGTGAAACAATGTGTGGATCCAAACCTAAAGGATGACTACCCACCAAAGGCTATTGCCAAGGTTCATATTGTAGATTATTTCAAACAAGTTTTTGCAGAATGATTTCGAGCAATATTAATACTTATTTGTGTATTTTCCTGGAAATTTGCTTCTTCAGCTAGCAGCAGTTGCAGCATTATGTGTTCAATACGAGGCCGATTTTCGGCCAAACATGACCATTGTTGTGAAAGCTCTTCAGCCACTGCTTAACTCGAAACCAGCAGGACCTGCAGCAGCTCAAGTTTAATGTATTTTTATATGTGCGTGTCTTTATTTTTTTCTGAAAACCAGCAACAACCCACTGAGTCATGTAATTAGCAAAACTTTAGCCATTGAGATCATTTGCTATTGTTGTTGAGAGGGATTACACATTGAATATATTGTATTGCGATTTTTCTTTTTGTTTTCAATGAAAGGACAAATTTGTTTCAGCATTTTCATTTCTGGATATATACATGATCAATTTGATCTTACGGTATGTGACAAATTTTGTTCACTTCTATTCATTTACACATGTAAAAATGCACAACAAAAGTTGCAAAATGGCAATATTAGGGCTTTATTCATAAAGTTTCTATTTCTTGAATTAATTTTTTGGTGCAACGGAGGCATGAGTGATGTGATATTATCAATAAATTAATAAATTACATGTATGATTTTATATTCATTTTTTAGTTGTTTTAAATATTTTAGCACTCGTGACAAATGATTATTGGATTATTACACGGATGATATGATACATCCGTTGTATTATATAGATTTTCTCCTATTTCTTGATAATGGGCACGGTATCATTATATAAGGTTGAAGTTGAAACAATATTATTAAACTTGAAAAAGAGGCAATTGAATTTAAAATTTCTAGCATCAATCATGAAGCATTTCAAGTTTATATATCAATTTCAAGTTTAATGATATATATAATTTCAAAATTTATGATCCATATTTTACCTTTAATGATAAATGATGAGTGATCAATATATCCATATTTACCGCCCTATATCTTATATTTTGAGGGTTATTACGAGTTTTATGAGCGTTTTGAGGAGTTCATTGTGTTTTGTAGGATATGATATATATGGAAAGACACAGATTTGAAACGTCGACAAATCAAGGTGATTAGCATCAATGACCTCCTAATTTGCGTAGTCTTCAGTAATTTATCCATAACATTTTCATACGATGTCCAAATGAGTTGATTCAAGTTGAATTATAAAGACTCAATTATCTACAACTTTATAGTTTATACTGAAGACTGATTCAGACTCAATCTTGGTAAAAAAAAATGAGCTTGAAATTGAAGAAGCTTTATGCCTCATATTGGCGCGATAATATTAACTCATTGTCGCGCTAATATCATCAGAATAAAAAATTCACACTCTGTCACATATTGTCACGCCAATGAATCCATATTGGCGCAATAATATGCCAGAAAATCCTATTTTGAGTTGAATTCCTATATTTTTAAGAATGAAAGCTCTTATGACATTCTATATAAATAAAAGTCGAGTTCTAAACATGAAGATCAGACCTATATCATGCTTTTAGAGGCTCAAGAGCATAGAAAAATACCTAGAACAAGACAAGAATAAAATCTCAAGCCAGACTGATGATTGAAGCAGATGATCTCACGAAAATGAGTTCTTTCTTCATTTTCTCTTCTAATTTTATTTTATATGAGTTCTTATTTTGTAATAATGATTAGATTTCGTTTAAAGATAATTATTTGTAACTAAATTATTGATCTAGGGTTGTGATAGATCCCAAGCATAATTATTTAATCTAGACTTGCATCTTTTTATTCGTTTGGGTGTGTTGTTGGATTATTTATTATTCTCTGTGTTGAATGTATTTTATTGTTTGGTTAGCAATAGAATAGTTATGGTAAACCCCTAGGAACTTGATAAAGGAAATTTGGGTTTAGCATTGGAAAAAATAGCTCGTGATTTAATTCTGCTGAATAGATTTCCTTACAGGATAGAAATATACTTACAGGGCATGCATAACAATATTAGAACTTGATCTTAATGAATTTGGTTTAAATTAGTTAATATAGACATATATTTAATTGGTTTATTCAAAATATTTCTACCTGATTTCACACCGAGAATTCTTTGCAGATGAAGAGATGTCAAAAGGGCTTCTTACTTCCCAACTAGATCCTCATACATCTATATATAAACGCTGGTTTATCAAGAATATGCAAGAAAAGCACTTCGAATTGTTGATTCATCGCCAGAGATGGCTTAGAACCAATAGTTCATACGCTAAATGTAATTGTGATCCCTACGAAAGTGGCTTAGTATAATTTATTTCTTTTCTTTTATTTCTTTTTATTTTTGCTCGAGGACAAGCAAAATATTCAGTTTTGGGGTGTGATGAGCGGTCAATATTTCCATAGTTTTCATTATTATATCTTATATTTTGAGGGTTACTGTGAGCTTTATGAGCATTTTGAGGAGTTCATTATGTTTTTTTAGGATATGATACATGTGGACAGACACAGATTTCAAACGTCGAAAAATCAAGATGATTTGCACCAGTGACCTCTTGATTTGTATAGCCTTCACTATTTTGATCATAAATTTTTAATATGATATCTAAATAAGTTGATTCAAGTTGCATTGGAAAGAAGTCTCAATTATCTACAACTTTATAGTTTATGCCGAAGACTGAATCAGATTTAATCAGGGGTAAAAAAAGAGCTTGAAAATATAGAACCTCCCTACATCATATTAGTGCGATAATATTTACTCATTGTCGCGCCAATATCATCATGATCAACAATTCATACTATGGCACATATTGTCGTGCTAGTGACTATATATTGGCACGATAATATGCCTGAAAATCCTATTTTGATTTGAATTCCTATGTTTTTGACAAGGAAAGCTCTCAGTACCTCCTACATAAATATAAGTCTGGTCTTAAACCTAAAGATCATACATATATCATATTTTCGGAGACTCAAGAGCATAGAAAAATACCTAGAGCAAGACAAGAATAAAACCTCAAGCCAGACTAAAGATTGAGGCATAAGATCTCACCAAAACAAGTTCTTTATTTATTTTATCTTCTAGTTTTATATTTATGAGTTCTTGCTTTATAATAATGATTAGTTTGCATTTAAAGATAATTATGTGTAACTAAATATTGATTTAGGGTTGTGATGGATCCCAAACGTAATTATATAATCTAGACTTAGATCTTTTTATTCTTTTGGGTGTGTTCTTGGATTATTTATTATTCTCTGTGTTGAATGCATTTTATTGTCTGGCCAGCAATAAAATAGTTATGGTAAACCCCTAGGGGAACTTGACAAATAAAATTTGGGTTTAGCCTTAGGAATAATAGTTCATGATCTAATTCTTCTGAATAGATTTTCGTGTATGATAGAAATATACCTGCAGGGCATGTGTAACCAATATTAACTTGATCCAAATGAATTTGGTTTAAGTTAGTTAACATAGACATATAGTTAATTGACTTATTCAGAATATTTCTATCTGACCATTGAAAGAGGCTGGTAGATAATATAGCGTTCTAGGTAAATAATCTATAATAATGACCTAATTTAATGAAAAGTGCGATAATTCATTGTCTGTGTGCTTATGTGAAGTTACAACCTTAGGTTCTTCTCTCGCATAAGGTTTCTTCAAAATTGCTTATTTAATGTTTTCTTAGATTTTACATTAACTAGTTTAATCAAACATTCCCATCGATTGTTTGGTTTTAGTTAAGTAGGCTTAGTTTTATTATTAATAAGTTTAATGATAAGTTCTTGTGGGATCAATACTTTTTATACTATTTGAGCGTTACGTGCGTTTGCGTAACGTGTGAAAATCACGATTAATAAACATATTTATACCTTTAACATATAGGGTAATAGACATTAAACCCTCAAATATTTTATATATATATATATATATATATATATATATATATATATAATATATATATATATATATATCATATTTGTTAATTAATTTTGTTAAATTTTGTTAGTTTGGATATAATAGATGATTTAGTATATTTATTATGTATTTTCACACGTGATTCTTATATTAATTTATAATATTAATCATTTAATTATCGAAACTAATTAAATTTATTACAAAAGAGGATTGTATATCTTTTTTTTGAAACATTAAGGTTATGTTTGAATTGATGAAAGATGATGGAATGAAATGTAATATAATTTAGAATATTTAAAATTCATTATTTGAATTGATGGAATGAAGTGGAAGATGATGGAAATGAGTGTAACCAAAAAAAAACATTGAACCATTGAAAATGAGCCGCCCAAATCGGGGCGTTGGGGGAAAAAACGTAACTTAAAAAAATAGCATTATATGTGAAGATAAATTTATCCATTGAAAAAATAACATTAAAATATTTATCTTTTTTATTTTTAAAATCTAAAAGGGCACAATTATTTTTAAAACCTATTTAGTTATCCTTTTTCTTTCATACTAGTCTTATACCTACGCGTTGCATGATTCGACCTAAATTATTAGTTTATATTTTATTAAATTGAATTTTTTTTATTAAGTATTTATAAAAATTCAACCATTTTCCATATATAGTATAATGATATTACAAATAGAGGATAGTAAAGTAATAATATATTCACTCATATGAAATGATTTATTTTTATTCGTTTACATAAATCAAACGAATCGAATCAAATTTATTATTCATTTACTATTCACATTTGATTCGTTTATATCAAATTAAACGAATCGAATTTTGTATTCGTTTAATAATCGAATATTCGTATTCGATTCGTTTAATCAAAATAAAATACAAAATTTAAGCATCCATTCCATACCATATTCAATAACATATTCGTTGTTATAGTCTTAAAATCCTTACAACAAGCTCCAAATTTCAAATTACAAATCAATTGCATAATAACACTTAAAATCTTCAAAACACATTTTGACCAAAATATCGAATACAAGTTGAGACGGTAAAGGCAAACTTCTTTATCATTATCATCCGGGATGAAAATCTTGCAAATAAAATAAAATAATATTATTGATTTATTTTTTTAAAAAAATTATTTTTGAAAAAGAGCTAAGAGAAAGAATTTTACCGTCAAACTTTCACATAATCACTAGGACTAGTGCCACTCTCCGCTGATGGAGTAGTATAGTTAATGCTCATTTCCATAATATTTTCAGTAAGTTGGTCCATGGTGACTGCACGATTTTCTATAAATAAATATAAATAATACATATAGTTAATAAAACATGCAAATAAATATAAATATCAGCATTCATAAATTCTACTAGATTAATTTCAAATGTCTGGATCAGAGAGAATATATTTTTGCCGTTAGTATCAATTAACATTCAGTTCCAATGTACTGTTATAAAATCTCTCAGGATGAGGTCAGTAGCACATAAATCTGAGTGATGATGTATTGACTGCGTACATGCAGGAAGAATATCTTGAAGACAACCAGATGAATTATACTAGTGTGCAAAAGAACAAGAGAGAAGTGATGGCACAAGAAAGAACAATAGAGAAGTATGTGCAAAAGCCAACCAGATTTCTGGAGCTCTTTAATTTCAGTTAACATTCACTTAGCCTCACAGCCTCATCATGTAAAAATGTACTAAGACATTCATATTCAAATTTCTAAAACAGAATGTGAAAGTGTAAAATAAGAGATTGATCACTTACCAATCTCTCCGAACATCCAATCTCTTGTGGTTATAATCGCTTCCACAGTATCTGGCTTTAGTGAATTTCGAAATTGATCGAGAACTCAACCACCAACACTAAAAGCTGATTCTAATGCAACAGTGGATATTGGAATGGTCAAGATATCACGAGCCATGGAAGCAAGAGTATGATAACGAAATTCGTTTCCTTTCCAAAAGTTTAGAATGTCTAATTCAACACTTCAATCAAGTCGTGGTTCATCCAAATAAAGTTCCAATTCAGATTTTCGTACAAATGAATCAAAATTCAAGCTTTGGAAGTCATCGAACTCCTATAAAACAAGTACAAATAGGAATAATCAAAAGATATCCAAACATTGGTTAAATAATAATAATAATAATAATATAAAGCCAAACAAGTATAACTAATAAATTTACCTTAAAGATATCCAAGCTTTTGCTAATAATTTACCTTATCTTATATCGAGGATCTAATATGCAAGCTATTGCTAAAATGGTGCAAAAATCAAACCAATACTTTTGAAATTTTGTGATCATTTTCTTTGCCATACTTTTCATGTAATCATCTCCATCCGCCACTAATTGGTCCAAATTTACTTTAACTTCAAATACCTTAGGAAAGTACAAATTTGAAGTGGGTTACTTTGTCCCGGAGAAAATACATGTAATCTCATAAAACATAGACAAGAATTTTCCAATTTTCTCAATTTTTCTACACTCTTCTTCAGAAGGCAACTCTTATAATTAGAATCACTCAATTGCAAATGACAGAAAGCATTTTTATAATATACTACACCCTCAAGCATAAGAAAAGTGGAATTCCATCTTGTAGGAACATCTTGTCTTAACCCTTTCTTTTCATCTAGAGATACTTGCTTAACGCACTCCAAAAATTTTCTTTTCCTAGTTTGGGACCCTTTGACATATTTCACACTATCACGAGCTTTCTCTATTTATATTTCTATTTCTTTCAACCCATCATGAACAATCAAATTGAGAATATGAGCACAACATCGAATATGAAAAAAATCTCCATCGAATATTAGAGCATTCCTTAATTTCAATTGACTCTTTAACATAAGAACACAAACATCATTACTTGAAGCATTATCTACTATCAATGAAAATATTTTTTTCTCAATACCGTAATGACATAACAACGATAATAATTTCTCAGCCAAGGCAACCCCAGTGTGTGGAGTTGGCATTTCACATAAATTCAACACTCTTTTGTGTAAATTTCATTCTTTATCTATGAAATATGCAGTCAGACACAAATAACCATCTGTAGTAATATAAGTCCATATATCAGTAGTTAGACATATTCTACTAGTAGTTTGTTCTAACATGCTTTTAATATTCACTTTTTCCCTATTGTGTATCTTTAGCACATCAGCTTTTGCAGTGTTCCTAGAGATAAATGGCACTTCATCACACAAATACTTCATCATTTTCCTAATACCCTCATACTCAACAAACTGAAATGACAAATCATGCATGATAATGGCAATAGATACAAACTCACGAAAAATATAAGCTTCAAACTTTGGAACACGAGTTAACATATTACCATCACCATGATTGTAACGACCCAAAAATTTAAATTGGGAACAAAATACATTTTATTTTCTCATAACTTGGGCCCAAGAGCTTGTTGCATAAAGGTCACTATTACTTTCCTTAGCTGATAAATAAATTCAAAGTTAATTAAAAGCCCAATCAAGCCCATCATAACTCCCTAATTCGGCCCACATTGTGATTTTCCTACATATCCCTAGACTTTTCTAGACTTGCCTAATTAAACAAATCAAGAAAACATTTAAAAGTCATTCAACACCCATTTCTTTTCTTCATGGCCGAGGGATGGGAAGCAAATATCTTTTCACTATTTTCTTGGCACTATCGTGAGATGGAGAAAAAAAATGGTCTAGAAGACTTTTGTTGATCGTGAGAAACAGAAACAACATTGCTTCATTGTTGCTCCAAGTCAAGAGTGAAAAGGAACAAAAGGGGGTTGAAATTTTCATCATTTTGTTAGTAGAAGGAGAGCTTAATCAAGCAAACCCAATCTTTGGAGTGTGAATGATCAACTTCCTCTTGAGATAAATAATAATATTTAAATTGTTTATGTTTGTTATTGTGTTGTGTTATGTTAGTATGTTGAGATCGATGATTAATAATATTATAAGGATGTATTAAGACTAATGGTGTTAATGGGTGTTAATGGTGATTTGGTATTGGGAAATATTTGGAGTAAAAGGGCTGTTATACTTGTTTTAATGAGAGTTGTTGATATTGGCAAGTGCAATAGTGATGTTAGATAAGGCTTGAGAAACATCAGATTAGAAAATTGGAAGTATATTTTATTCCATACACTAAGTATTCGATGAAATATTGGACCAAATAAAATCAAATAATTGGACAAGATTTGTGCATGTTAATATGTGTTTTGTATGCTATGAAATCTGATAGTTATGGTTGAATTGGATGTACTTAGAAGGAGTGAATTAGAAACTTAAGGCAGTAAGTATAGTAGTAGAGCAATCTGAACAGCCTAAAATTATATGCTTATAAGTTGAGTTATATAGGTCGAAATCAAGGTCCGTAAAATTTTGGTTAAACTAAATACATAAGGGAATAACATATCCAAAAATCATAATTTTTGGACTTAAGATGAAGCCGAACCGAATTTTTGAAGTTGGGTGATCTGCTGCGAACACACCCAGTTTTTTTCTGATCACCCCTGAATTTCTGCTTGGAACTTAAGTTTCCGAAACCAAAATCGAGATCAGTAAAAACCGACATAAACTAGACACATGAAAGTCCATTCTATTAAAATTTTAGATCTTGATTCTATTCCAATTACATGTAGTGAGTTTTTGAAGTTAACCTTTGAGCAGGGGATTCTAACGATTAGGCAGAAACTGAAATTTCGCTATTGTACTTCCTTAACATGGAATCTAGGTCCGTAAAAATTCTTAGAAAATCTAAATACCTTGAATTTTTAGTTAATTTGGGACCTTATGCATTACGTGGCGTAGCTAATATTAAGAATTAATTTTATCATGCCTATAGTTTAATGAGTTCGACTTATTATATGTTACAGACAGGAGCTCACGACGTCAATAATTCCATAGCGAGTTTCTTGACAATCATCAATCTCTGTGAGTGGATGCTTTGTTTTCTGTTTTCTTGACTTATGTTTTAAATTTCTTTTCAAGTTTTAAGGTTTTAAATTGATGAAGAATATTCATGATATTTTTATATGTTTCCGTCTCAGCACTAGTTTTATGTTTTCATGATATGTTTCCGCTGAGATGATCGATTGATATTATGTTTCTGCCCTGACGCTCGTTGCATGTTTTTTTTATATGTTTTTATAACTCATGATATTTTTCCGCCGGGGTGCTCGTTAGGGTCTCATCCATCAGAAATGGATCGACCCGCTACCTTGTCGACAAGGGATCGTTCGTTCATCGCTCAATCTACGCGCGACTTGGGCGTTGAACGCTTGATATGTTTTTGACGATACATGCATGAAAAATGATTTATTGACGTGTTTTAGATTTTTTTCTTATGATTTTTTTATTTTTAGTATCCACTCACCAGGTCGTTCAAACGATCTGACCCCCTCAACTTCACAGTTTGTTTTGCAGGTAACTTTATCCGGTGAGCCATAACCGATCAGAAGCTTGTGACTGAGGAATTGAGATTACTGCAGTCACTAGAGTATGGGTCTGTCATGCTAAGATTGTTGTTCGCATTCAAATAGAATGCATGTATGTCGGTGTGAGTCAAGTCTAAAGGTATATGAGTTATTTAAATGAAGAATAAGTATTTATTTAAAGTCAATAAGTTGTTCGTACAGTAATTGATTTTTGACATAGTTTAATAAGTGTCTATTATAGTAACATAGTCAATGAAGTTTAGAAATGGTCAGAGGCTCAGGGTGGTGGTGAGGATCCACTTCCTGCCGGTAACATCTCTGCACTGGGAATGTACAAAGATGGTATCAGAGCATGGTCTTGGGGTCAGTGACTGCAGTAGGAGGGTGATAGTGTCTTATGTATGTGGTATGCTTGGGGTACCCATATATAATGGGCTACTCTCCAGTATCCTCGATCCTTTAGTATGTCTGGATTTACCTTAATATGGAATATTCTACAAAGATTGTGGAGTTCATTCATAGATAAGTTTTCAACCATAAATTAGAAATAGATGTGAGAATATGCGACAGAGTGCTGAAGTACGTTGAGAATTAACTACACCTTTCATTGAGGAATAATGGGGTAGTAAGCCAAAATTATTCGGGAATAAGAATAGAGAAAGAACTTTATTAACATAATAGCATCATAGACGAGTAGACCCCGAATAAGCTATATATTAGCCTTAGTCTCGAACAGATAACGTAGTATAAGGAATATCGAAATATTAACTAGAATCCACTACATAATCTAAAGCACATATAGTGCTATAATCCTTCAAATAATATTCTTTTCTGGCTCACCATACAATACCCATATTCTGTTAGTGATAAACTTCTTATCCCAAACAAATGAGTATACCTCTCACGTCATGACTCTCTTAGAAGTAGTAAAGCTAACTAGCAGTAGAAATCATGTGACATATGGTTAGAGTATTGAGGATGAAAGCTAGTTACCTTTAATAATAACTCTCTTGCATTAAGATTGATAAGCATGGCAGAAATTTATGAGTTGCCAAAAAAAAAAACTTGCCCTGAACCGAACTCATCTAGATGAATAAACTTAGTGCATAAGCCTATATTAACTATAGAATGAGAAATATCTTTCGAAGAATATATAAGTTGTGTGGAGAAGGAATTTTAATAGACCACGAGCGAGGATGCGCCGAAAATAAAAGTCCTGAAGGTAATGACATATAA